>CAIGRT010123453.1:0-10628 GCA_903798405.1 Fraxinus platypoda | reverse complement strand
GTTTGGTACCGTGAGTGACACAAATCAAATGTTTAGGCAAAGTTGCAAAAAAGTGAAAGGTTTGGTACTGCGGCTGCAATTTTCCCTTTTTTAAATGATGAATCAAAGTTTCATATGCTACTGGTAGTAATTATACAAGTATGATTCAGTCATAGTTCCCATTGTTTATATTCGAAAGGATAAACAGGGAACTAAAATATTTACAAGAACTTGTTAATGTCAAAAGTAGCATTTTATTGCACTTTAGTAGACTTTCAACTGAAAACTTACCATTAGGTTCATGTACATAGGCATATTATGTTTTTATTTTTATTTTTTTCAGAGGAGTAGAAGAAATACATTGTGACTGCCTATTGTTATAAAAATAATGTAGATAGTTTTCACTTATGTTTTTCTTTCAAAGTGAGGACATTTGTTTGTTGTGTGTAAAGAGATTGTATTGCTAATACAAATGTAGCTGAATTGTTGTGTGTGTGTGTGTGTATGTATTATATATATATATATATATATACCACTGTGTGTGTGTGTTGGGAAGTGGGATGCTTTAACTTAATTGAGACTTTTTCATTTTTTGTCACCGTATTTGTACTTACCGTATTTGCTCTTACCGGTTGTGCACATAAGATACTGTATTTGCACTATAAATCGTATTTCCACTTACCATATTTGAGCTCATCGCATTTGCGCTTGTCAATTTTACACTAAACTACCGTAATTGCAGTATATATCGTATTTGACCTCACCGTATTTGCACTCATCATATTTGCGTTTAATGGCTTTGCACCTAACATACCGTATTTGCCCATAAAACCATATTTACACTTACCGTATTTGAGCTCACCTTATTCGCACTTACCGATTTTGCACCAAACTATCTTAACTGCAATATATACTACCGTATTTGCTTTCACCGTTGTGTGAGATAATAGTTGATCGATTAAAAACGTATACTAATTTAACGAAAATTAAATTAAATATATGTAAGTATACTTACTGATTTGAAGTGGTTGATATAAAATAAATATTTTCTTGTACAGCGTTCGATAAATTTCTGAGATTTTGAGATTGAACCAGATGAAAAATGAGAGTTTTTATTTGTGTTGGAATAAACAAATAAGAAAAGTTAGCTGATTTTGAAATTTTAACTGGAAAGTGTTTTCAAATCACACACGTAATTGTTTTGAATTTTTCTACATGTAGGGTCTACTGTGTGTTGGGAAGTGGGATGCTTTAGCTTAATGGAAACTTTTTCATTTTTGTCACCGTATTTGCACTTACTGTATTTGCTCTTACCGGTTTTGTACCTAAGATACTGTATTTGCATTATAAATCGTAATTTCACTTACCATATTTGAGCTCACCGTATTCGTGCTTGTCGATTTTATACTAAACTACCGTAATTGTCTACATATACTATATTTGACCTCACCATATTTGCACTCATTGTATTTGTGTTTACCGATTTTGCACATAACATACCGTATTTGCACCATAAAATCGTATTTACAATTATCGTATTTGAGCTCACCATATTCGCGCTTACCGATTTTGCATCAAACTACCATAATTGCAATATATACTGTATTTGATCTCACCGTATATGCTTTCACCGTTGTGTAAGATAATAATTTAACGAATAAAAACGTATACTAATTTAATGAAAATGAGATTAAATATACGTAAATATACTTACTGATTCGAAATGATTGATATAAAAAAAATATTTTCTTGTACAGCGTTCAATAAATTTTTGAGATTTTGAGGTTGAAGCAGATGAAAGATGAGAGAGTTTTTATCTGTGTTAGAATAAACAGATAAAAAAAATCAGCTGATTTTGCAATATTTTTGTGTGTGTGTGTGCATCATTCTTTAAAAGTATTTTTTTTATTTATTTTTAATAACACATTTTTTATAAAATATTTTCACACTTAAATTTAATTTTTTTTTACTTCTTAATCATAAATTTTCTAAAAAATTACTATTGCAAAAAATTATTTATAGATCCAAAAGAAAGCCTTTATTGCCTACATTGTAGGAATTTCCTCTGCCATAAATCATTCAATAGACAATTGACAAATATGGAAACTGGTGCCTTTAGCGGGCTGAACGAACAAGCTTCTCGATTATCTGCCACAGATAGCATAAATGAATCCTTTTCTTTCTTTACTTGTTTGACCATTAAAATTTTATCTGACATTGGTACAATATGTAGGTAGAAGCAGTTTTAACAGCTTTAAATTCCTTATATAGTAGATAGAACTCTTTTTTCGTATTATTTCAAGATTAATAGTGAAAAAAGTTTGAATATTAGGGTTCTAAATGGAAGAAAATCTTCATGCAACAAAACATTTTTTCAAGGTTATGACACGTGATTTCCACACTAAATTGGTATGTTTATCTTCTTGGATTCGCATTCTAACATCACATATTTCTTCTGTGCTTTATTTCAATCTAACAGATATTTCGTAAAATAATTATCAGAACAATAATCTTTTAGGGTTTATGCTGATGCTATATCTTTTTCCATTGATCTAAAATTTTACCTTTTTTTTTCCATTTGATCTATGTACAGGCTCTGCCAAAAGCTTTTTGCAAGGATCTATTAAATGTAAAGAAATCGGCAGCTATAAGGAGTGACAAATGAATTTGGAAGGTCAGTGTTAGTAAATATAGTGTTGACCCCGAAAAATGGTCCCAACACGTGGCCAACAGAACGAAACTCCACGTAAGCTCCTTCCTGCGCACGGTATCACACCGTTAGTCACTCGTGGCCTTTTTCGATGGGGGTGGAAGCGGCCGCGAGCACTTCGACGGTCAAGTCAGTATTTCGTTCAACCGGAAGGTGGTGCCCGATGATGAAGTAATCACCGGGACGTGGTTGAGAATGTGTGCAAATATAGTGAAAAGCTCCTTAGAGTTAAAAGACTAGAATCCAAAGATTTTTTGTGGGAACCCCTTACTCTTACCAGGGGATATTTATACTATGAAAGGGAAGAGGTGGACCGTTGGATGAAGAGACACGTGGCTTCAGATCCCGTATGAGTCATCCTCTCATAGGCGTCAATCCATCAACCCATAGGTTGGCGGGCATTAAATGGTTTCTGACATATCAGCCGAGTTGACCATTTGTAGCCTGCCACACGTCCCATCAAACAGTCAGTGACTTGACTTTGGATAGATCTTCTCACAAAAGATCTTGGTAGAGGTGTGGCTATGCGAATTGTGAGGCGTAACGAATGTGGGGTGCGGGCATTTGCACCCGTCGTGAATGGCAGATGAGTTTGGTTCTTCTACGAGGTGGGCAATATTGTTTAAGTTCAGAGTTACGGAATCAGTTCGTCCGACATGGATTAAGTTCGTCTGCCACATGGCAACACCAGAACAGTTTTGCTACACGTGGCGGATGGGGTGGATGGACGAGGTGGAGGGCCTTAGAAGGTCCATAACAACAGTCCCTCAAGTCCGTGTATGGATATTTATATAATGCATGGACTTTGTAGAGGCGGTTGTATTGTGTCATTTTAAGGGGTACACGCGTTAGATGTAGAAGAGATGAAAAGGTATGCAGGAGCGAAATCTTGATGGAAGGACGAGGCGTTGAGTGGGAGAAGTTGTTGCAAAACATTCCCAGCTGAAGGACGAAGTGATAGGCGTTGGCAACTTTGAGAAAAGTTGTTGCAAAGCGAAGTCCTGGCTGAAGGACGAAGTGATAAACGTTGGTAACTTTGAGGAAAATTGTTGCAAAGCAAAGTCCTGGCTGAAGGAAGAAGTGGTAAGCGTTGGCAACTTGGAAAATTGTTGCAAAGCGAAGTCCTGGCTGAAGGACGAAGTGATAAGCATTGGCAACTTTGAGGAAAGTTGTCGCAAAGCAAAGTCCTGGCCGAAGGACGAAGTGATAAGTGTTGACAACTTTGAGGAAAGTTGTTGCAAGGCAAAGTCCTGGCTAAATGAGGAAGTGATAAGCATTGACAACTTTGAGGAAAGTTGTTGCAAAGCCAAGTCTTGGCCAAAGGACGAAGTGATAAGCGTTGGCAACTTTAAGGAAAGTTGTTGCAAAGCAAAGTCCTGGCTGAAGGACGAAGTGATAAGCCTTGTCAACTTTGAGGAAAACTGTTGTAAAGCGAAGTCATGGCTAAAGGACGAAGTGATAAGTGTTGGCAACTTTGAGGAAAGCTGTAGCAAAGCGAAGTCCTAGTAGAAGGACGAAGTGATAAGCGTTGGCAACTTTGAGGAAAATTGTTGCAAAGCAAAGTCCTAGCTGAAGGACGAGGTGATAAGTGTTGGCAACTCCGAGGAAAGTTGTTGCAAGGCGAAGTCCTGGCTGAAGGACGAAGTGATAAGCGTTGGCAACTTTGAGGAAGGCTGTTGCAAAGCAAAGTCCTGGCTGAAGGATGAAGTGTTTGCTGATGGGACAGCCTTGGGCTGCGTGCTAATGATTGAAAGCTTTCGCGTCTTCCTAAGGTAATCATGGGGGAGGGGGGCGTTGCTTGCTTTCAAGGAACGTCCCTACGACTATAAATGGTAAGCACGGCGACGGCTGCATGGGCTCAAGGCGACGCGTTTGGGTCAGTGCGTGACGTACACTGCTCCATCAGGGCCGTTGGCTTACGTAACTCTTGGTCTCAACAGTGATGATGAACCATAGATTTGAATGGCCCAGATGTGACTTGAGATGATCCAACGACTGGGTTGAATTTGGAGACACCTATATAAGGCCCAAACCTCTCATTTCATTACTTTAATTTGTAATCGTCCAGCATTCACTCTCGATTTTTTGTTCCTCTGACGAGCAAGGTTCTGAAACTCCGGTGACTCCTTTTATTTTTAATCATAAACTTTAGGTAAATTATTTCTTCATTCGCTTCATTTTTCTTCAAAATCTGACGAAATGGCTTCTAAGAGGACTGGAGATACCTCTACGAGTGGAGAGGGGCAAGGTGTTGAGAGGGTAGTTATGAGGGACCTAATAGTCATCTCTTTGGATGAAATAGGCAGAGTAATCAGGTTGGGGGAGAACATTCAATGAGGGGCTTCTAGTTGTCCATCTAAAGCCACCTCGGAGACCTTAGAGAAATGTCGAAGGGTGTTTAGGATACCAGACAATATAAAGTTAATTATCCTAGACCCGAATGAGAGGGCTGCTATCCGAGGCCAGGTTGCTATCCGAGGCGAAAAATTGTTTAGGGCAGGCCTCAGACTCCCCATTTACCCATTTTTTAGGTTAGTTCTCCTTTCCTACGGATTAGCTTCGACCCAACTCCACCCAAACTCCTGGTCCCAAATGGTTGGGTCGTGGATGCTCGGTGATGGGCCAGCTTAGGTGTAGCTATGCCATTCAGTGTATTCCACTCCATCTTCTTTCCTAAGAGCGTGGCATATGGGGAGAAAAGTAGGGGGTGGTATTACTGACTCCTTGGGGATCTCACTCTCCCTTCGTGGTAGGCCTGTCCACTTCAGTGAAGGAGTGGCGAAAGTCCTGGTTCTAGGCAGCCGGGAGTGGGATACCATGGAAGATGACCCCAGGCTCCTCTCACCGTCCCCACATCTTACTCCACAGCCAGTAAGTCATCTTGCCTAACTGATTTTACTTTGAACGATTCCTTATAATTTAATATTTCTATTGTTTGTAGGTTCCCTTCCGAGGTGCGAAATTTCAGAGGAGGACTAAGATATTATCGGTCACATCTACTAGCAGCCTCACAAAGACAGTAGCTACGCTGAGCTAATAGACAAGAATACCAACTTTACTATGAACAGATTAATGGCGACCCAATGTGAGCTATTTTTCATGGTTCTTATTTAATGTTTTTAGTTTGGGTGCTAACACTTTTCTCTTCGCGCAGATGATTTTTTGAAGAAGAAGACCGCGAGGCCGGATTTTTCCACAATCCGTCGTAGCGTGGCCTAGGCGAGGGCCTTCAAAACCATCTCTTCTATCTACAAGAAACAAGCGGAGAGACTGTATCAGCTAAGTAAGACTCAGCAGCTTCCAGAGGAGGATGAAGTAGAGGAATGAGCTTCTCTCGTCAAGAATAAGAGACTTCGTCCAGTAGGGGCTTCCTCCTCGTCGGCCACAGTGGCCAAGCCGACTTCCCCTATTCCTTCCGGGGTGACTATTGCGGCCCCAACTGAGGTCCCAAGGGCTGCTGTGCCCATCACTGCCATTTTGGCCGGAGAGCTGGCTCAGAAGAGATTAAAGAAGGCTGCCAACCCTCCTTCCCGTGGCAAATGGACTGATTTTCTGGGAAGCAAGGAGGATGAGCTCTCCGAGGCAGTTTTGGAAATGCTACATCCTGAAACCGCCTCTGCCGCCCGTGTCCATAACAAGTACTGGACCGGGGACTGGCAAGATCATATAGCCTCCTGCGAGGTGGAGGATCTTCTGGCCACCAATAGCGCCTGTGTGGCGAGGGCTCTAAGTATTGGTGTAGCGGCAGAAGACTTGGTATGGGGCCTTCGTAAAAGGAATAAATAATTAGATCAAAGGGTGAAGGCCTCAGAGAAGTGGGAGGAAGAGGTAAGAAAGGCCAAAGAAGAGGTAGAACAGGCTGAGGTGAAGAGGACTGAGGCCGAGGTGAAACTCGACTCTGCTGAGATACAAGTGAATTAGTTGAAGAATGAGCTCCATGAGTAGGTATCCCAAGTGGCTGCGCTTACCAAACGAATAGACCAGTCCAATGAACACCAAAGGATTGCCCTGAGGCTTTGGAGGGGGCCAATAAGGAAAGGGCTGACCTGAGGATGTTGGCAAAAGCTCAGGAGGAAGAGATCGAGTCCTTAAAGGCTGAAGTGAAGACAGTATGCGAGAAGTCGGTGCAGAACTACATTGATAACTTCGATCAAACGAAGGAGTACGACGACTTCGCCAACTACTGGGCTTCGTGGAGTACCCAACGGATGATGTCTCATCTGAGGGAGGTGCATCCGGAGCTGGACATCACATTTCTCGAAGAGGAGTTCGGTGGTCCTATCGGCGGCCGGCCTGACATAGAAGTTGAGGAGGAAGCCCCGAAAGAGAAGATTAGAGAGGGGGCGATTGTAAATGTAGATTAGCTCTTCCTTTTTTGTAATGGCTTCGGCCCTGATTTATTTGACAATGAAATTTTTTTCTATTATTGCTTCCAAGTGCTGTTGCTTCGTCGAAAATGTACTAGCCATGTAAGAACAAAATCAAATGGGTAAAGCAGGCGTAAACACTTCATCAAATATAAACACTTCGCCTAAGCGTAACCACTTAAGCAAATGGATGACCCAAATGGAATCCAAGTGTAACCGCTTCGCCTAAGCATAACTACTTCAGCAAGGGATAAGAATGGAATCCGACCTTGGCTGAGGTGATCCTTTACAGGTGTGCCCACCTCGGCAAGGGATAAACATGTGAGAACTGTTGATCCGCTTCGTCAGGGGTGGCACCCGCACCTCCCCTAATGAAGAGGGCATCATTTGTTGAGGTGGCCTCTTACGGGCATGTTTACCTCGACAAGGAGTAAGGATGTGAGAACTGGTGATCCGCTTCGTCAGAGCTGGCACCCGCACCTCCTCTAATGAAGTGGGTACCTTGGTTGAGGTGGCCCCTTGCGGGCGTGTTTACCTCGACAAGGAGTAAGGATGTGAGAACTGGTGATCCGCTTCGTCAGAGGTGGCACCCGCACCTCCTCTAATGAAGTGGCGAGTTCGGTTGACAATAACATTAAAGAGCATACGCAAGAGCGAAAATCATTATTTAATTGATAATAACATTTACACGACAAGTCCTTATAATCTTCCTACTGGTAGTACTTCTTCAAATGTTCTACATTCCAGGGATGAGGCATGAACTTGCCCTCCAAATTTCCGATCTTGTACGTGCAAGGTTGTATTTCTTCAGTGACACGATATGGGCCTTCCCAGTTTGGTCCTAGTGTTTCTGTTCCTGGTTCCTTCGATGATGGGAACACTTTACGGAGTACCAAGTCGTCGATACGAAAGACCATTTTCTTCACCTTGGCATTATAGTAGCGCATCATCTTGCGTTGGTAGGGGGCGAGCTTGACTTGAGAATCATCTCTCTTTTCTTCGAAGAGTTCAAACTCAAACCTTCTTAGTTCGTCATTTGTTATTTCGTTGAAGTGGATGAAATGAGGTGAAGGCACCCCAACTTCCTCTGGGCTCATGGCCTCTGTCCCGTACGTCATGGAGAATGGGGTCTCTCCAGTTACAGTCCTGCAGGTGGTTCGTATGGCCCAGAGAACTTGGGGGAGTTCATCAACCCATGCCCCTTTCGAAGCCTCCAGGTTTCTTTTCAAGGTGAGCTTGATGGTTTTGTTTACTGCTTCGACTTGGCCATTAGCTTGGGGGTGATGAGGTGTTGATAAATGCTTTTTGATTCCCAGCTCATTGCATAGGTCCCTGATTTTCTTGTTATCAAATTGTCTACCGTTGTCTGAAACCACGGAGTGGGATATGCCGAATCTACATATGATGTTCTTCCAAAGGAATTTGGAAGTGTTTACCTCGGTGATCTTGGCCAACGGCTCCGCTTTGACCCATTTTATGAAGTAATCAATCGTAACAATGGCGAAGCAGGCGTTCCCTATCCCTTTTGGCAATGGACCGATAAAATCAACTCCCCACTTGGCAAATGGCCAATGGATGGACATGACCGTAAGCTTATGTGAGGCAGTTTTTGCACATTGGAGAAGCACTGACATTTATCACACTTGCGCACGAACTGAATTGAGTCTCTTTTCAGGGTTGGCCGTCGTATCCATATTTGAGTACCTTGTGGGCCATTGCAAGCCCTCCAAAGTGATTGCGACAAACCCCCTTATGGACCTCTCTTAAAATATAATTCGCCTCCTCACCTCCTGTACATCTGAGAAGAGGTGATGCGAAGCCCCGTTTGTATAGCACATCATCTTGTAGGATGAAGTGAGCAGCCCGTCTCCGGAGTCGGTGAGCTTCGACTTTGTTGCTTGGTATAGCTTGTTCTTTAAGAAAGGTGACGATTGGTTTCATCCACAGAGGGGTGCCCTCTGTCCACATCATTTCTTATTTCCTTGCGATGGAGGGTTCAACCAAGTGTTCTATGGGAACTACCTTAAGAAGTTCAGAATCCTTACTACTAGCCAATTTGGACAAAGCATCGGTGTGGGAGTTCTCCAGGCGGGGTGCTTGCATCAGTTCAAATCTTTCGAATGGGGAAGGAATTCCATCACTAGTTTCAGGTATGCTGCTACGTGCTTATCTCTAGCCGTAAAATTACTGTTGACCTGATTTACCACTAACTGTGAATCACTGTTGACGGTCAACCTCTTCACCTGCAGTTTTTTAGCTAGGCGAAGGCCAGCTTGGAGCGCTTCATATTCAGCCATATTGTTAGATGCTTTGAATCTGAGCCTTACTGCACAGTTAAGCTTATGTTTCTCCGAATTTTCAAAGACTATTCCCGCTCCTGAACCAGACTCTCCAAACGATCCGTCTACAAAGAGGTTCCAGGTGGGAGGCTCCATCGGTATCTCAACTTCGGGGGCCTTGGCAAATTCAGCAACGAAGTCAGCTATGACCTGTCCTTTAACCGCAGTCTTGGGTTTATACACTATGTCAAACTCGCTGAGTTCTACGACCCAATTCAGTAACCTCCTCGAGGCGTCTGACTTCTGGAGGACTTGCTTTAGGGGGAAATTTGTTAGTACATAGATGCTGTGGGCCTGAAAGTAAGGTCTCAATTTTCAAGAAACGGTGACTAAGGAGAAAATGAGTTTCTCCATGTCTGGGTAGCACACTTCTACTGGTAACAAGACTTTACTTATATAATAAATGGGCAACTAATGTGTCTCCTATTCTCTTATGAGAGCCGAACTGATGGCGTCATCGGACACAGTTAAGTAAAACAGAAGTGGTTCGCCTACCTTTGGTTTAGAGAGGAGGGGAGCTCGTCCGAGATAAGTTTTTAGTACTTGAAATGCCTCTTCACACTCCGGCGTCCATTGGAACCTCTTTCCCCCTTTGAGAATCTTAAAGAAGGGAATCCACTTTTCAGTGGCTTTGGATATGAAGCGATTGAGCGCGGCAACCCTGTCAGTGAGTCGTTGCACATCTTTTGACTTCTGGGACGACCTCATTTCAATCAAAGCCTTGATCTTCTCCGAATTTGCCTCGATCCCCTCTGATTTACAATGTATCCTAGGAATTTTCAGATGCTACGCTAAATGCACACTTGAGAGGGTTCAATCTCATCCGATATCTCCTCTGAATCTGGACGGCCTCGCCCAAGTGTTTCACATGCTCCTCGGCTCAGAGGCTTTTAACGAGCATATCGTCAACATAGACCTCCATTATTTTGTCGAGTTGATCGACGAACATCCTATTTACCAGCCTTTGGTAGGTGGCCCCAGCATTTTTCAACCCAAAGGGCATCACCATGTAACAATATAGTGCTCTATCCGTGATAAAAGAAGTGTTGTCCTCATTTCCTGGATTCATGGGGATTTGGTTGTAACCCGAATAGGCATTCATGAAACTTAGCAACTCGTGCCCAGCTGTTGAGTCTACCAATTGGTCTATTCGAGGAAGTGGAAAGTTGTCCTTTGAG
The DNA here is from genome assembly GCA_903798405.1 of Fraxinus platypoda. Taxonomy (NCBI): domain Eukaryota; kingdom Viridiplantae; phylum Streptophyta; class Magnoliopsida; order Lamiales; family Oleaceae; genus Fraxinus; species Fraxinus platypoda. The sequence goes on along the minus strand of CAIGRT010123453.1, from coordinate 55 downwards.
TAAGCTTGGTTGAGGTTGGAGAAGTCAATGCACACTCTCCACTTGCCATTATGTT
>CAIGRT010123448.1:0-11027 GCA_903798405.1 Fraxinus platypoda | reverse complement strand
TAGGGAGATATTTAAGTAACTCGGGAATGGATAATTGGAAAGTACCCAAACGGGTCATGCAGTATTTACAGAGAACAAAGGATTATATGCTCACATACAGGAGATCATATCAGTTGGAGATCACCGGTTATTCTGATTCCGATTTTGCGGGATGCCAAGATAGTAGGAGATCTACTTCAAGCTATATATTCCTGTTTACTGGAGGTACTATTTCCTAGAAGAGTGCTAAGCAGACGCTCATAGCTACTTCCACAATGGCAGCGGAGTTTGTAGCATATTATGAGGCATCAAATCATAGAATATGGCTATGAAATTTTATTACTGGACCGCGCATTGTGGACAGTATAGAAAGACCACTTAAGTTATTTTGTGACAATAAATCAGCAATGCTATATTCCAATAACAACAGGAGCTCGATGAAGTCAAAACATATGGATATCAAGTTCCTGATAGTTAACAAAAGAATTCAAAGTGGACATGTGTCAATAGAGCATATATCCGCTTACTAAGGGATTGATACCTAAGGTCTTTTATGAGCACACTGTTCATATGAGTGTAATATTTCTTGAAAATATCTAGTTTCAGTGAGAGTTTTTATTTCTGTGCTTTTCATATTGAGAAAAGCTACCGACCCAGGGTCAAACCCAGGCTAAAAAATAGGGATTTAAAATATACTGAGGTGGCATCAATTCTTTGAGAAATTGGAGGGAAGCCTTTAGTGGATAAAAAATCTGGATCGAACCGATTCATTCCAAATAATAATGAAACCCACTTTTCCCAAATACATAATTTCTCCTCGTTTCTCCTTTCTCTCGAAGTCGCCGGTTCCCAGAGTGAATGGTTGAATGCCCACGAAAATCTGCTCCATTACCTTGCCCGAATAAGTGTGAACAAGAGTGAAGGTTGATTTTTGGGGGTTTTGAGAAAGCTTTGAGTTAAACTCATATTTGCCTTAAATTTGGAATCCCCAAATTCGACAGAGATACCAGCCTCCACCATTGGCCCTTTCTATATAATTCTCCTGCTAATTCTCTCCCACATTACCCCTTCCCGACTTCGGAGGCGAATTGAACACAGGTATTTCTACACTCTTTCATTTGGTTCTATTTAAATTCAATTTTTTTTATAGGACTTTATGGCTTTACCAGAATTTTTTGGATTTATCTTCATTGACTGTTTCTATATAATTCACTGTTTTTGCTTTTTATATACTCTTAATAAATAAGGTTTTTATCTATTCAGTTAATATTTTTTTATTGGATCTGAATGCTTTGAGTGCTTTCTAGTTGTATTTCTTACAGATCTGTCATGTTTTAATGCACATCCATTGTATAAATTGTACGATATTTTCGGTTTTGGATTGAATTTTGATATATATTTCATTTCTTGATGAGAAAGCTTGTTACTTTTCCCGATCTGGTAGGAGTCAATGAGTTGAATGCTTTCTCTATAGCTTGGTTGGATTAAAATTTTGGACTCTAGCTGTCGTCATTTTTTATTTGTAAATTTTGGTTTTGGGTTTACTTTTTTACATTATTATTGTTTCAGTTTGTCAGAGATTTGCTCAACTCGAATTGTTAGGGGATGGGTGTCGAGACTTTTAGCATGTTATGGCTAACAATACCCGTAGGAAAAGCTGAAAAAAATGTAAATTAGCTCTTCTCCCCAGATAAAATCAAATTTTTAACAAATATTAATAAAAAGTTGCGAATCATATTTGATGAACTCTTCCTGTATGTTGTGCTTATTTGAAGTCAATTTAACATATGCTAAAACCGATTTATCGAAATTTGCTGTTCTTCATCATATGCATGCTACTTGGATTTTGCATGTGTTACATCTAATTATTTATTTTAATCGAGCACTATTTTTCGTGGTGTATTCCTCTCGTAGAATGAGCAGAAGGAATTACGGAATCTGTCACAGTTGTAGAGCTAAGGACCACTACTTTGCCGAATGCCCACGAAAATGCTGATGCCCACTATGCAAGTCAGGATTCGAGAAGTGTTTCGTGGTGAAGAAAGAGACGATCAACAAAGGACGATTATTTCTTTGCTGTAGTGAAAATTGTAGATTTTGGGATTGGGTTGTGAAAGAAGGATGAAGCGGCAATCCTCCAGCAATAGCACTTCCTCAATTAACCTGGCGACAAACAAAAGCGTTGAAGATATGTCACGCATGTTCCAATCTCGAGTTCACTTGAATGATGAAGAAGAAATACAAATTTCGATGACCGTGCCAATCTGCAAGGCAAAAGGTAGCACGGAAGAAAATGATGAAGGGGATGGGTCGACATGATTAGTAGAAATTAATCGAGCGGGGTATTACATGGAAATTTTCATGGTGTCAAAATCTTCCCATGCAGGGGATCGAGGCAACTAAATATTTTGTTTTGCCTTGTTGTATAGCAATGTTTCTGTATATCAATTTAGTATCACTAGCCAGTGCTAATATCCTTTTTGTTTTGTATATCACTTTAGTATCACTAGCCAGTGCTAAATATTTATGTTTTGTCTTGTTGCATTTGGATCAATAAGGACACTTTAAGCGTGTTTTTGGAGCATCGAATAGTTTGTTTTGGTGAGAAATGATTCTTAAAATGTTAAATCCTCAAACGTCAAATTTGTACATATGTTGACGGAAAAAATAAAATGCATAGTTGACAATAGTATTTTATGACAAACATTAGTAGGTCTTAAATTATTGAGCAGTAATATATTTCACATTGATGTCTTTCTAGTGAATTGCTTTATTGAACAATGTAAAAAATTTGAAATGTGTGATTACAAATTAATATTGACTTCTACTTAGATTTTTGTCAACCTTTTAGCTAAATCAAACAGGTTATAAGCATCAAAGGTCTTACAAGTATTGTGTGTAACCTATCAAACTGAATAACTCTCTAGTCTGTCAACTGTGAACTTCATAAAATTCTGTTGTACAAATTGGTTGAACTGAACGTAGTCTCTGGGCATGACAAAGGTAAATCACATTTCTGACTCTAAAAACTACTACTCTCATTCACACTAAAAGCTTCAGTTTAGTCCTAAAAAATTAGTCAAAATAGTTGAAATAACACCCCTATTCGGTAACTCTTATTACAGTTTCTAGGATAAACTTAACAAGAAAGAAAAATCAATTCACTTACTAGAAAATGAGTTTAACGTGCACATTAAAATCACCATCGCATAAAATATAAGAGGAAAAAGAACAAGAATTTTCATACTTCAACTACTAGCAATATGAAACTTATCCAAATGAAACTTACTCCAAATACATGTATAATAGGATCCATCATTTAACCAACCACAAAACAAATGAGAACTTATCAAATGAAACTTTAAGACTGCCTCCTTCAAGAATCGCTTTTAACTCTTTGCCAACTTACTCACACGCCACTGCCACCGTATTCAAAAAAGGTTTTGATAGTAGTGCGGTAACGTTTGACCTACAGAAAAATCACATGTTAATCACTTAATGATGCATTTATGAAAAGTGACGTTTAACGACATATATCAACACATGTTCATACCTTCAGGAATGTAAGTAGCATTTCCCGCCGACGGAGGGATGAAATTTGCAACCGATATATGTTGCGATACTGAGAATTGCGTGGGCATCAGCATGGAACTATGCGAATATGATATTGGGGTCGACATGGAATATTGTACAGGTGGCTCAAAGTTTGTTCCGCCATCAACCATATCGCTCTTCATATTTCTTTGTCTTTTACCCGTGCTTGATGTCGAACCGGACTGTATTTTAGATTCGACATTAATTGATAAATTGTAATTCTAAATAAGTGCAAATCTATAGCATGAAAAGGAAAATACCTTTGCTTTCTTCGATACCATCTCCAATGGGCTCTTTCTCCGAAGTTTCTTTGGTACACTCCCTTCCGTCGTGTCATTTTCGGATCCAATATTGGTACGCTAGCAGTTTTCGATAAATGATCACAATCATTAAAGAGCCGAGGCGTACTATGATGCGAAATGGAAACGCTTCCAGAACTCGATTTTGTAGTCATAAGCTCTTTACATTGACATTTTATTCAATCCATTATCGCACATGACCGAATTTCATCATCTGCAGCAAGGTTTGCCAACTGCGCAAGACCCTTTGACATCTCTTCGTATCTCAATTGTGCAGGGGTACTAACTAATCCATCATAGTTTACTGACACCTTCATGTGAGCTCGACGAACATCTTTCCTCCATATTCGCAATATATACCTATCCGGAATATGTGTTACGTCATTCCAAATAAGCACTGCGATTGCATGCCTGCAAAGTATTCTTCGAAACTCAAACAAATGGCAGCTGCAAACAATCTCATATTTATCTTGTACGAATGAGACGTGGAACGTTTTTCTCTTACGACCGGTCACCTTCGTACATAACAGTCTCTCGTACATCGAATGTCAAACAAAAAGATTCTACAGATGTAGACATGACATCGCAATAAACCTTTCTCGTGAACTCTTCTTGAACTTCCCTGAATTTAGCAATGGTGTCTACATTTCAAATTGTGTTGCACACGGTACCATTTGCGAGAATGATTTGAAATCAGCTTGAAACTCATTCTCAACCTTATTTCTCAAGGCACGTTCGTACTGTTCCACAAATTGCTTCAACGAGGTCTTCGAATGTACATAACCATCGAAGAAAGCATTCATACTCTCACTTCTCTACGTAGTTGACATCCCTACCCAGAAAGTGGTATCAAATGTAACTACATCGCCAAACTCCTTGTACGCCTGCCTACAACGGTAATTTGCTCAAAATACATTTCTAAGACGCGACTCGTCGTCCAAATCCATATTGAAGTAAAACCCTGGGCTTTGTGCTTGCATTTGTGAAAAATATGCATGTATTGCTACTGCATCTCCTTCTCCAAGTCGTAGTAGCCTTACTTGTTCTATATAGTTCCTACAATCCTTTTTAATGCAAGCCATGTTCTCATATCCACCTGCTTCTACCACTGCAAAGTTGTAACTTTTATGCAACAGAATCCCAGCCAAATCATTCACTTCAATCTTCTGTTCGACATGTTCACTCAAAAGTCGATTGCATCGATATAACTGTTGGTTATGGCTTCAATAAACCGCTACTATTACTGCTTATTCGGCCTTCACGACTACATGTCAACGTCACATATCTCAAGAGCCCATCGTCCCCTTTTTTCGAATTCCTTTTCTTTACTGAAAAACCAATTGCATAAGCATATTTGGAGTAGAATTCATACATATCTTTTTCATCTTTAAATAGCATACCAACCTTAGGCACATTTACACCATTTTTCCCCGATTTTTCACATTCGACTATGTTCACAGATTCCATCACGTTCTCATTATCGTATTCCACCAACACATTGTGCTCGTTCTGTACGTCTTCCATTTCGATAAATCAGTTTCAGCTAGAGATTTAGTAAGATTTGTGTGTCCAATATTGTGAAATGAAAACATTGGAAGAATTAGTGGAAGGCATAGTGATGAGCAACAAATTTCAAAGACCAGCCATTGAACGTAATGGTACGTGACAAATACATTCCATGGATGAATTGTTGGTAAGACCAATAAATAAAAAAACATATTAACTGAATAGATAAAAACCTTATTTATTAAGAGTATATAAAAAGCAAAAACAGTGAATTATATAGGAACGGTAAATAAAGATAAATCCAAAAAATTGTGGTAAAGCCATAAAGTCCTATAAAAAAAAATTGAGTTTAAATAGAACCAAATAAAAGAGTGTAGAACCTGCGTTCGATTCGCCTTTGAAGTCGGGAAGGGGTAATGCGGGAGAGCATTAGCAGGAGAATTATATAGAAAGGGCCAATGGTGGAGGCTGGTATCTTTATCGAATTTGGGGATTCCAAATTTAGGGCAAATATGAGTTTAACTCAAAGCTTTCTCAAAACCCCCAAAAATCAACCTTCACTTTTGTTCACACTTCTTCGGGCAAGGTAATGGAGCATATTTTCGTGGGCATTCAACCATTCACTTCGGGAACCGGCGACTTCGAGAAAAAGGAGAAACGAGGAGAAAGGATGTATTTGGGGAAAGTGAGTTTCATTATTATTTGGAATGAATATGTCCGGTCCAGATTTTTTATCCACTAAAGGCTTCCCTCCAATTTCTCAAAGAATTGATGCCACCTCAGCATATTTGAAATCCCTGTTTTTTAGCCTGGGTTTGACCCTGGGTCGGTAGCTTTTCTCTTTCATATTAGACACATGTACTGTCATTTTGGATATAATTTATGGTTAAAGTTATCTTCGGTTATAAAGTTTTTGGTTTATTATCTCTAAACTCATTTGAAAATGATCCCACTAAGGTATTAAGGTGGACCAGTTGGCAATATGTATGCTAAGATCACATCACATGTAATCTCCATACTACACATACATGCTTGATCCATGNATTGTACAAATATACGATAACACATATAGCCAAAGTGGGAGATTGTAAGAATTTTAATCGAACATGTGGGCTTATATGTGAAATAGTGTGTATTAAATTAAAAGCTATCAATTTTGGTTAAGCCCGTTTAAAGTGATCTAATAAGGTCTCAGTATTTTAGGCTTTGAAGCATCTAATTAAAGTATGTGCTTATATGTGTAGAGACCATGCATGTTCTTAATTTCATGATGAGCCGAATGAGGTCGATGGGCCGTTAGTATATATATACGGTTATGGTTCTCGGATCATACGTGAATTGTTCATTCTGTTCTGACCCCATCATCAGAGAGAAATAAAGGAACAACGTATAGATTTGGAAGACTAAAACCGCATGATTCATTCATCGCATTAATCACGTCTGATTCAGGTACGCTTCCGCTTTCGGTTTACATATTCTTGATGATCCAACATGAACGATTCATATGACAGTAAATAATATTTTCCCAACACGTTATCCATCAATTTTCATGAATAGTTGCAGCCAAATACTTTTAAATAAGAGTAATAAGGGATGCTTTCCGAAATAACTTATACAGTATGCGATTGGTCAATTATGTGATTTCTTTATTCCCAATTAGTGTTGTATAAGCAACTATCAAAATGTAATCACGCATTCATAATATTCCATGATGATCTCAAGTATGTTTCACAATGGTCATTGAGATAGTCATCCACTGACGCCTGCAATTAATTTGTTCAGCTAACAAATCATCTCAATATTTAGTGAAGTATCCCCACAATCTAATTCGTGAGATCAACTACTCTATTCAAAAGGAATATGTGTTAGTATATCTGTACTAGTGATCCATTTCTCATTAGATTATACATATGGCTGCAAATATTTTATAAATAAATCAATACGATTAACGTATTTATTCTTTGGACTCTATTATTCATTCATAATTGTTTAGATAAATAAATAATATAATAGAAATGACAATATAATTGCATTGCAACTATTAAAACAAGCTGATTTGATGAGACTATGAATTGGCTGAGGTTGGGTTGTTTCACCTTTGCTGGTTTCAAAATTCTGATACTATGAGAATGCAACATTAATATTAAGTATGAGATAATAATAATATGAAATGAAATGTATATATAACAGTAAGGGCTCGTTTGGCACGACTTTTGAAAAGTCAAAAGAAACTTTTGAGATCCAAAAATTGTTTTTGGACTCGTTTAACTAATTTTATGAAAATGTTTCTTCTAATTAGATGAGTTTTTTTAAAAAAAGTTGATCTAATACGATTTTCTCTAAAAACACTCCCGAAATAGAAAATTCTTTTAAAAATTAATTGAAAATTAAGGTAACTTCCTCCAAAAACCCTTTTACCAGAAGCAAAAACAAAAGTTATGCCAAACGGGCCTAATTAAAAAAGGAACTTAAAATGAATATAGAAGCATACGGTCTCTTCTAATCACAATGTCACTTTTGAATATGCAATTAATATTTCCCATTTCAATTTATGTCTTGTTTCAAACTATGAAAATGTTATTCTTTGGATTAGGCTGTTGAAATACTCAAGTTCAACAGTTTCATAACCTATAATTTTGTATCCTCAAATTCTTATGAGGTTTTAATTTTCCCTTAACTATTTGTTTACTTAATTAGCAAGCTTTGTCTTCATTCCATAATCCAAAGGCATGACATGATTTTGCTCATTCATCCAATTTGATTTTGAACTTAAAAGTTGAGGCAGCCAAATCACATCTCTTACATGCTTTAAGGTCCATGAATGCAACAAATTTTGCCCCATGCACGAAATTTCAACCTGCCATTAAAAAAATGAGATATTTTTTAACAAAATAATTAACCTCAGCACAGTAATAAAATTGTTAGTCTGAAATAGATGTTACTAATTTACTAAATTTCCCGTTATGAGCATGAATGTACGTCACACTGACAGTCCAATCTTCATGTACATTGTGTGCAAATTCAAAAAGTGTTGGGTGAGAAAGTGTATTATTTTTAAAAACTGTTTAATCAAGTATCGACACGTGACACAATGTAAAAAATAATATTAAAAAAATGTACATGTAATACTTTTAATATTATCAATGGTGTTTTTAATTCATACTACCCCATTTCTTTTAAGTTCTATTTTTATTGTACCTTGAGGCTTGAACTAGACAAAATAGTAGATTGCTGGAGAATTTGTGATTGAAAAAAAAAAAGGAAAAGTTATTGATATGATGGAAAATATTATTTTATTGAAGAATATGTGGTTGAAAATGAGTAGAAGAATGAGAATGATAAATTTTAATGTGGCTCAAACGGGGATTATTTTTAACTACATCTTCTCCAACAAAATATTATTTCAAAATGTATTTCAACACAAAAATGGAAATTAAACATGAACTTTACAACTGCATCATCACTTACTTTACCCTTACGTATGCCTTCGGTATTTGAGGCAGAACTTGCCCTTCCCCGCCATTATTATCAACTTTATCGAACTCTGAAAATACATATTGATTTTACTTAGGGCTGTACATGAGTCGGTTCAATTCGATTTTGAAGAGAATCGAATCGAACCAAAATTTTCGGCTATTTAATAAATGGAACCGTCATGTCCAAATATAATTATAGAACCATTCGGGTTCGGTTCTGTTCTATTCGGTTCGGTTCGGTTCCGTACCATAACTAAATTTTTTAACATTTACAGCAACACTACATAAATACAACTAATGACATTTCATTCGTAACTTTTACAAATTAACGTAGCCCAATTCAAAAACATAGAAATAATTAGTTGTCCAATAAAATAAATTCAATGCATNCGTAACTTTTACAACTTAACGTAGTCCAATTTAAAAATATATAAATAACAAGTTGTCAAATAAGATTAATTCAATGTATACAAATACCAAAAAGTAGACACTAATACTAAAATATCGGTGATCCATATTAATAATTCATTTGCTTCAAGCAGTCTGCATAAAAAAATGAAATATAAATTAAAAGTTATAAAAATAAAATATTTTTAATTATTGGTAATACATACCAACTATTTGATTTAATTATCAATTGCTTGACTTGTCATACTAAGAAACTCTACAAGCAAAATTGAAAAAACACAATTAACAAACATAAATAAACTAAAATTTGTTCAACTAAATTAGCTAATTTTCTAATCTGTTTAGAAAAAATTAAAATAATTTAATTAATTTAATATAAAAAACTAAAAAAATTATTAAAAATTATTTAGATTCGGTTCTTATTCGATTATTCGATTCTTGGTCTAAAACCGAGAACCAAACCAAACCCATTAGTTCTCGATTCAGATACCTGTTCGGGTATTTAACTTATGAAGAACCGTTCGGTTCGAGAGTTTTGTCCAACACTAATTTTACTAGTAAATCGAAAGCAATCATACTGTAGATGCACAATCTTCAATGTCTTATCACCAAGTTTCCTCTTCGTCGTCTATTTAAGTCTCCGTGTTTGGAAGCCAACGCATAATCGATTTATAAATTCAATCACAAATTTATAATTAAAATTTATTTATTTTCTACGTATCTCGTAGAATTCACTATTATTTATCTTTATAAATTTGTCGAACAAAGACTAAGAAAATTGTACATATTTCATGTATTTGATTAAAAAGTTGAAACAAAAAAGCCCTGTTTGTTTCGGATTAAAATCAGATTTTAATCTGAGTTAAAGTCAAACAATCAATATTAACCACATCTTTCATGGGTCCCACAACTTTTCAACCACACATTTCAAAAACTTCTATCACAATCTATTAAAAATCTAATTTTAATCTCCACTAAACACCCACTAAAATATATAAGCTTGTTCTTTCTTGATACTTTTTAGACAAGAAGGATGGTTGAATACAAGTATGCTCTTGTTTGAAAATCACTAAAATAAAATTCTTTTTTCAAACTCATTTTAACTGTATATTCTTACAGTAAAATATTTTACACATAAATTCGAAATTTTGTTTTATTTTTTAATCATATATTCTTCAAAAAATCACTATTCAAAACTCATTTTATTCAAATAAAACTCATTATAGTGGTTCTCATTTTCTCTCTCTCCCCCCCCCCCTCCAAAAAAAAGGAGGTTGTCAGACAGGGATGTAAACAAATTATCATTGTAGACAACATATATACGGTTACCTGTTAATAGTGAAGCGCAAGGTAAACCATATTCCAGCTAGAGATCTTTGTGGTGGCCTTAAACAGGTGAAGAAGACCATGAGAGTTGCTTGAAGTTGCATGCAATGGCCTTGATGTTGATGATAGCAAGTGATGATTATAAGCAGGGGCGGACGCAGAACTTAAAAGTTAGGGGACACAATCGAACTTGCAAAGAAATTAGGAGAAAATTTGCCTCCAAAAAAATCATACCTCATGTAATTTTGCATCTGAAAATTTACATAAGATATGACTTTTTCAGATGTAAAATTTCGAAAAAATTTTATGTCATATTCCATATAAAATTTTCTAATAAAATGATGAAAATTATATTGAGAAATTTGTATTGCAAAAATAATAAATGTTAATGAAATAATTGAATTTTTTTAAAGAAAATGCGAATTAAACGTCTTTCTTT
>CAIGRT010123419.1:0-16326 GCA_903798405.1 Fraxinus platypoda | reverse complement strand
TGTGGTTGAAAAAGAAGGAAAAAGTATTGATGTGATGAAAAATATTATTTTATTAAAAAATGTGTAGTTGAAAATGAGTAGAAGAATGAAAATGAAAAAAATAATGTGGCTCAAATAGGGCCTTATTTGCAGAAATAATCCCCAATCCACGGGAATTTTGTGGAAACATAATATATCCTTCAATCTTTTTATCCTCGTGTGAGAATCTTGTGTGAGTTTTGCTACAAGTATAGAAAAAATTCGATAGAATTCTTACAAAAAGACATTTGATAGTTTTTCATTGATTATTGACACAACAAACACGAAAAATACAATATACAGATGATGTCAACGCAGTTCTTTTATCATTTTTATCAATAATTCCACGTACCTATGGAATTATTCATCTTGCGTAATTATCTTTTTGTGCACCAAAAGGTTCATATGAGGACATTGTGCCAGGATTAAAATGATGTCTTGTTTTCATAGAGCGCTCATAGATTGGGGACCACTGGCGGGAAATCCCATTTATTTTCCCGCTAGATCTACAACAATCCAATTTCTCTTATCAAATCCCAAATCCTTTCTCTTTCTGTTTTCTGATATTAAGAGTATCTTAGAATGGAGAGTTATGGCGGCGGAGGGTACTTCGTAGACGAGAAAGCGGTACGGGTTGAGAATATCTTCCTGGAGTTCTTGAAGACTTTCGGAGTGGCCGAGGAGGAATCTGGGCAGCACAAGCCTTACTATGGGGCGGAGGTGGAAGCAGTGAGTCAAAACGAGTCCAATACAATGTTCATAGATTTCTCCCATGTCATGCGCTTCAACGACGTTCTCCAGAAGGCTATCTCCGATGAATTCCATCGATTTGAACCTTACTTGAAGAATGCTTGCAAGAGATTTGTCCTGGAGCTCAAGCCCACTTTCATTGCTGATGATAATCCTAACAAAGAAATCAATGTCGCCTTCTACAACCTGCCCTTAGTTAAGCGGTAACCGATAATTCATTATAGACCCGCAGTTTCTTCTACTATTTTCTCTCTCGATTGATTATTGTTTGCGCAATTTTTGCAGATTGAGAGAATTGACTACGGCCGAGATTGGGAAGCTGGTTTCTGTGAGCTGAGTGGTCACTCGGACCAGTGAAGTTCGCCCGGAGCTTCTTCAGGGAACTTTCAAGTGTTTGGAATGTGGAAATGTTATCAAGAATGTCGAACAGCAATTCAAGTACACCGAGGTTCATATCATCTCCTTTTTTCTCCTAAATAATCGAACACTTACACATCCTCTGAATACTGTTCGTCCAAATATGCAGCCAAATCCCTCTTTACTGAAGCCAATACAAAGAGAGAACTAGTTAACCAAAATAATACGAATTTAACTTGTAACTTTGAAGCTATATGGCATAGTATCCTGAGGATTTTTAAATAATCTGAGTAAAATTAATGGAATGTTTTTCTCTTAGGCTCTGTTCTGACTTGGATTTAAGCTAATAAGATACTGTGGAAGTTTGGGTTGCTGCACAAACATGATCAAGTTAGATAATTTACATTTCCTTTTCATTTATGCAATGCAAATTCAAAAGGAACCTAAGATTTGAAGTGGACAGTTTTAATTCATGCCTTGGTGCATCTGATCTTCGCGTGCAGCCTATTATCTGCATGAATGCAGCATGCCAGAACAGAACACAGTGGGCATTGTTAAGGCAAGATAGCAAATTTTCCGATTGGCAGAGGGTTCGAATGCAGGAGACATCCCAGGAAATACCTGCTGGCTCCCTTCCCAGATCACTTGATGTCATTCTACGCCATGATATTGTTGAACAGGCCAGGGCTGGTGACACGTAGGCACCATTTCATTTACAACACATAACTGTCATCAATCTGTTTAAGTTTATTATAATCTGAAATGTTCTTATTCTGTATTCTCATTCCCTTACAGGGTCGTATTCACTGGTACTGTGGTGGTAATTCCCGACATTTTAGCATTGGCTTCCCCAGGGGAGAGAGCTGAGTGTCGTAGAGAAGCATCTCAACGCAAGAATGCCTCTGCTGGTCAAGAAGGTGTCAAAGGTCTTCGTGCATTCGGTGTGAGAGACCTTTCCTACTGCCTAGCCTTTATAGCCAATTCTATACAGGTAGTGATCCCTATGTTGTAATTGTGAACAATTTTCAACTTCTACCTATTTATGTTTTTACTCATATATGTGCTTCCTTCTCTCCTTGTAGATTTGTGATGGTAGAAAATATAATGATGTCAGGAAGAGGAGGGATGCTGATGATGATATCCAACAGTTCACGGTTGGTTTCTTAATGATGATTTTTTCTTTCTCCAAGAACAGCATGGTAGTTTGTTTTATGGAATCAGTTATTCACGTCCATTCAGCACTTTCTCAAAATTAGGCAAAATAATTCATTCATCACTAGAAATCATCACACTACTGCTTAAACTGTGCCTTTGAGATACACAAAAAATGAAATTTATGCACTGCTGTAAAATAAAAACTATGGTTGAAATTTCATAGTAATGTGGAGTTGAAAGATTACTAAATGTAGCTTTCTAGTAAAATGCTCAAAATTGTGAGCATTTCCAAAAATCAGTAAGACAACAAGAAATATTTAATAGTTGGGAGACAGCATTAAACTTATGAATGTCTTCCCATTTTATAGTTTGAGTACATATATCTCCCCTGAATAAATTGTGCCCCTGTTTTGCTACATTTGATTGTCTGGGCAGGCAGAAGAGTTGAATGATATCCAACGAATGAGGAAGACTCCTGACTTTTTCAACAAAATTGTTGATAGCATTGCCCCAACCATTTTTGGCCACCAAGATATCAAACGACCAGTTCTGCCTATGCTTTTAGGTGGAGTCCATAAATTTACCCATGAAGGAATCAATTTGAGGGGTGATATCAATGTCTGTATTGTGGGCGATCCCAGCTGTGCAAAGTCTCAGTTCCTCAAGTATTGACACTCTTTCATCTTGTGTCTCTTCACAATATGTTCTATTTATGTACTAATTTCTAATGCTCCATCCATCTTTCAGGTATACATCAGGTCTAGTTCCAAGGTCTGTCTACACATCGGGGAAGTCTTCATCCGCTGCTGGGCTAACTGCAACGGTGGCCAAAGAACCGGAAACTGGTGAATTTTGTATTGAGGTATGCATTCTTCTATCTCTTTCTACTTTGCTTTTTGCTGCATTAGGAACTGTATGTTTTGAATCTTGAATGATATTTTGTGACGCATGAGATGAAAATGTCAGAAAAGGTCATTGGCCTATTGAATGTGTTGGTGCTTTATTCCTCACCAAATAAGGTGCAAGAGCTAAATAGTAATTTACCTCACCACATCAAAACTACTGAAAATATTTTATGATTTTTTCACAAGTCCAATTCATATCATCTATGAATTGCACAGAGAAATACATGCTCATTTCTCGTTAGTATATATTTGAGCGTCGACAATTCTTGAATAATAATTTTAAGCTCCATCAAGAATATCGTATCATAATCTGATTAAAAATTTTAAACATGTTCTTTATCATTATAATCAAGTCTTTTTCGAATTCAACAATTTGATGTGGTGCCTTCTGTGGTATTAACATATACTTCTGTTGCTCCTAATATATATCTAATCGTTGCTCTCAGGCTGGTGCATTAATGCTTGCTGACAATGGCATCTGTTGTATTGATGAATTTGACAAGATGGACATCAGAGATCAGGTAATTATAGCTTATGTAGATTTCTCTTCCTCCATCTAGAACAAGCCCCCACACCCTGGATGCACATTGCACCAAAGAAAGAACGGGAGAAATTTTTTATAGCAATTTTATGGTGGTAGCTAGCAACCATGTATTTTTTTACACAAACTTTTAAGGTTGCCATCCACGAAGCAATGGAGCAGCAGACTATAAGCATAACAAAAGCTGGAATACAAGCAACGTTGAATGCTCGAACATCAATTTTAGCTGCTGCCAATCCCACTGGGGGACGCTATGATAAGACTAAACCATTGAAGGTGAGATATGTTTATTGATGGTATTAGAAGTGAAGTTTCAATATAGAAAGAAGTGAATTTTCCTCAACAGTCTGCTCTTCTTTATTTTGAGTAGGCATGCTCTTGTCTATAACAATTCTTCTATTATGTTTCTACAGTACAATGTGGCTCTTCCTCTAGCCATACTTTCAAGGTTTGATCTTGTATATGTAATGATTGATAACCCAGATGATCAAACGGATTACCACATTGCTCATCATATTGTTAGAGTTCATCAAAAGCATGAAAATGCACTTGCTCCTGCATTTACAACTGCACAATTAAAGCGTTACATGTCATATGCAAAGACTCTGAAACCGAAGGTATGTTGTTTTCCATGCTTTGTCCTAAATGCTGTATTTGTACTTTTTATACTTTTTCATCCTTTGTTTGACCAAATGTGGTGTATGCAGCTGAGCCCAGAATCTAGGGAATTATTGGTGGAATCTTATGTTTCTCTTCGCAGAGGTGACACGGCTCCTGGTAGTAGAGTTGCTTATCGCATGACAGTGAGACAACTAGAGGCACTAATCAGGCTTTCAGAGGCAATTGCACGGAGTCATTTAGATACTGAGGTGCCTCATTTGCTCTAGCGTATAAATTATCTGGAAATTACTTTTTGTCACATCTAATGGTTTAATTTCGATAGGTGCAACCACGCTATGTACGTCTTGCTGTGAGATTGCTTAAGACATCAATTATCAGGTGTGTTTCTTTAACAATACAATCCCTTGCCATCCTCTATTCAGGTCAAATGATAATTTTTATTATTTAATTTTAATTTCCAGTGTGGAGTCAAGTGATATTGATCTATCAGAGTTTCAAGACGAGTATCAGCGTAGTGATGATGGCATGGCTGATAATGGAGACAGTGTTTCTAGTCCAGCGAAAAATTCAACTAGTGCAGCAACTCAGCAAGCTTCTGAGACCGGAGGTTGGGGGATTTTACCTCAATACATTTTAAATGCTTTATTAAAAGTGCAAGCATATTTTGTTATCTTATTATGTCGTCCTGGTACAGAAAGTTTAGGAGACGCTGGAAGCAGGCAAGGAAAGAAACTTGTAATAAGTGATGAATATTTTCAGAGGGTTACTCAAGCGCTTGTCATGCGACTCAGGCAGCATGAAGAAACTATAATTCATGAAGGTAAACCATTAGCGTAATTCGTTTAGCGAGATGATACATTGCATTATATTTTAGCAAACCAGAAGAAAATAGAATTCTCCCATTTTACTCTCCTATCCGGTAATATTGCGCTACTTTGAATGGTGTGCATATGCATAAAATATTTGTAGGAACTGGCTTGGCTGGAATGAGACAGAGGGATTTGATACAATGGTATGTAAATCAGCAGAATGAGAAAAACAATTATAGCTCCATGGAAGAAGCAGCAGCCGAAGTCAAAAATGTGAAAGCCATTATTGAGGTTAAAATCCTAACTGAGCAATTTAGTGGCAGTTCTTATCTTTTGTCGAAATATAACATGTCAGCATTAAATAGAAAGTTGACTTTTGGCAATAATACAGAGCTTGATAAGAAGGGAAGGCCATCTGATAGTTGTGGATGACGGTAGACAAGCAGCAGAGGAGGCTGAAAACGTGAGATCCTCATCCAGAGATGATAGGATTTTAGCTGTGGCCCCAAATTATGTTGTTGATTGAATTTTGGGGGGCTCTTTTCTTCTCCAAAAAAAAGAAAAAGAAAAAAGCATCCCTTGATGACCTTTCACTATCAGAGTCTGGTTCTATGGGACTTGGTTTAGTCTGTCCGCTCTGTTCGGAGCTACAATTGGCAGTCGCTTCATCGTTATTCTACCATATTTATTCTGAAAAAAAAAAAGGAAATTTGATTTCCTATTGGCTTCTGCTATTTTCTTTGATGGTTGGAGGGGATAATAGTGTTACTACTTATGTTTAAGAAGTAATTTAAACTATTGTCTTGATTTTCAATGTATCATTTTTGTTTATGATAGAAGATCTTAGAATCAGTACTGTACTTTTATTCATGTATCTCGATGGACAATTTTATATATATTGAATTTATTTTAAACTTTTAAGCTGGCATTGTTCAGTAGCTTGGAGGCAATCAAATGAAACTCACCTCAGTTCATTGACTTGTCAGTTCGTAATGGAATTATTAAAAAAGTTCATAACAAATTAACAAAAACATAACATGTAGTACAATATTTTTTAGGTAAAATTGTAGCAGTGTTTTCTAACTTTTTACTTTTTTGCAGATTTTATTCTAATCTTCAATTCGTGTCAACGAACGTTAAAAATTCGTGTCAACGAAGGTTTTTAACCTTTAAGAAATTAGCAACTGGGTCCAAATGTATCCATTTGATCGCCTACAGCTTAATCTTTTGCTGTTCTTCGTCTCACAACTCGAAGATTCCCTCAAAGTAAAGTATCCCTCGTTTTCTCAGACACCAAATTAAGACAAAAATGGTACATCACCTGAATGCTTCATCGGAATCTCTGAAAAGCTGTTCTAGAAAAAAGACCTCAGCGACTCCAATTTGGTAGCTATGAAGAAACTTAAAGCAGTAATTGTACTCTTTGATTTTCTGCTTTTTGTCATTGTGATTTGGGAGGGAAAAAGAAGGGTTTCTGAAAAATGAGGAAGATTTAAAAGATGAGTTTGATTTGGGAATCACCGAAGATTTTTTAAGTTCATTAGGATCAAGAGGAATAGAAGATACAAGCATCTTCTTCTTTTTCAAGTACATGTCAAAATTGAACCTTTGATTGGGATTGTCAACCTGTAAGCACTATAAGCCGAGAATAAACATATTCACCCAATGCAAGCTACTAATCGAAAGATTCAATATCCTTCAATCATAGTCAAGCTTGTCATTTGTGAAATCAAAAAGCCCCATACACTGGTGCATATCCAAAAACCTGCATATCTACTCGATATCTCGTACGACGTCTCTCTCTCCTGCATATCTACCATTAGGAGAATTATGAACTACCAATTTTTTTTTTTTGGGATGGTATGGTGGCCGGTGATGGCAGACAATTTGATTTGTTTGGAGTGGAGTGGGGGTAAATCCTTGGTGGTGGGGATGACGTGGAAGATGACGATGTTTTATTTTTAATTTTGTATTATGAGAAAAATACAAAGTTATCATTTTATCCTTTTGATTTGGTCAAAATTTGATCAATTTTGACTTCATTGGTCAATTAACGATCGAATGGATGATACCATCCATTTGGACTTCAATTACTAATTTTTCAAAGGTCCGAGACCTTTATTGGTACAAATTGAATATTAGGGGAAAGTCTACAAAAAAGTAAAAGGTCAAGGATCGCTACTACAAATTTCCCTATTAAGGGAGTGCTAGAGCTTTCTTAAGCTTATGAGTTGGTCAAGTACATTTGAATTCAAAAATTTTATGCACTCTTTATTCATATATTTTGTAGGTTTACCAAACATTCAGTAAATAATTATTGTTAATGTACAATGCCATTGTGCATGCTGTTACTTGAAAAGAATGCAAAATTTATTTCAACGATTGCGATGACAAAGATTTCAATAATAGCAATTATTATGTTTCCCATATATAGCGTCAAATTGTTGATTTCATAATGTCATGACGAATCTCTACATGTTGCTCCGTGACCTCAATATATCAATAGACCTACAAAATAAAACATATCTAAGGATTCTTAAGGGAAGGCTCTTCGACGCTCAAATCGTGTGAAGAGATTTGCTACCCCGGTGTACACGCCCCCCTCACAAGAGGGGGGCCCCACAATTATTTTATTGGTTGTGAGCCCGCCGCCCCCCCTCGTGAGGGGAGTGTCCGGTGTACATTTAGCATTTTTCTCGTGTGAATATTACTACCATAAAACAACTTTGTTGCATATAATATAAAGTGAGAATCTTGCTTTTTTTTTTTTTTTTTGTACTAACATTCAAAATAAAGGAAGTGTGAGTTTAGTTGGAACAGTAACTACACACTTACGGGTAAACTACTGGTAAAGATGATAATAGAATGAAGGTTCAAATGTCATGTTTTAAAGAAGAAAAATTGCTGGAAAAGAATGAAAAATGAGGTAAATAATTGATTATTGAACTAATTAAAATTCATATAGAAATTATAAATAATGCACGAAATGGTCATTGAATCGTAACAAGTGATAAAAACAAGTGCTATGACTAACATTCCGGAATATGTGAATGTTCAATCAAGCCAAAAATTTCGTTCATATATCAGTGCAAGAATCCATTTTTCCATTTTACAAACTTTTTGAATTCTATTAAAACGCGCTCCATGTCTTACAATGTTCAAGCAGCATCTAATACAAATTCCATTTTCCGATTTTACAAACTTTTTGAATTCTATTGAACGTTCGTGTGTGCACAAGCACCATGAGTAAATCATCCAAAATAGATCAATTGTTCAAATATCTAATAGGTATAAGAATCCTGGGATTCAGCCTAACGATCGCGTAAAAAAGAGAGAAAAAGTTGAAGAAAAAGATTGTGAGTTTACATCTCAAAACTCGTCGTTCTACATCACACTAAAAACAATTTTAAGGGATAGAAAAATTAGTGATGTTGGAAGGCACAAGATATTCCAAAAAATATTTCAGTTCAAAACCTGGCAGGGACTTGTCCACTTCTATGTTTTGTTGTGCAGATGAGTAACATGGGGAATAAGCTCCTGCAAATGAACGTTAAGAGGGGAACACAAAAGTTAAGAAGAAAAGCAGATTTAATTTCTCATCCACGTGAATTGTAGAGCGAAAAGTCAAGAACATAAGGCAATGTTACCTCTGAACAGCGGACCTGATCATGCCGTGAATTTGAAGTTTTCACAATAGTCTCCCACGTGTTATCATTGGCTATACCCTTTTGAGCCTGTTTCTTGGGGTGATATTGGCTGGAATGTGAAAATGGATTTGGCAAAGAAATAGAAGGCAGGGTTCGCCAAAGCCAAGATTCAGAGGGTGACTTTGGTAAAGGTGGGGGTAAAGGAGACTTCAGGGATGGAGAATCAAAATCTCTCTGATTGTCTTGTTCTACGTTTTGTTTATTTTGCACACCAGAGTTTGCATCAGAATGCACTTTTGCACAATCAACTAATGCGCATTCCTGATCAAAACTTAGATTTGGTAGAACCATATCAGTTATTTCAGACAATTTAGGACTCCGGCTTTTCCCTTGCACTAAAATATCCAGGGAAGATGCGTCCATATCAGAAGATTTAACAGGACCATTTTCTTCAGTTCGTCTACTGTCATTCGAGGACTTCAGATTCTTATCAGAGAAATCAAAAATCTTATCTTCTTTTGAACTATCTTTTATAGTCACAGCATCTATATACAAAGTTTTTTCAACAGCATCACCTGGAGAACACGATACTTTTCTTTGCTTGTGATTCCTTGATACGTCTTGCAAGGCCTTGCACAACTTGCGAGATGAAGCAATCTTATTAGCATTGCGTCCATGGAAGTAAGATTTCGATGTTTCATTTTGGTAGGGAGAAATGGGGTGACTTTTGCGCAATTTTGGGACCAGGCTCTTCCCTCCCACAGAAACATTCAGGGACGATATCTCTTGATCAAAAGATTTAACTGCTTCAGTTTCTTCAGTTTGTCTGCATTCATCCATGGACTTCAAATTCTTACAAGAGAAATCAACAATTTTCTCATCTTCTGAACAATCTGTATTAGTTGGACCATCCACATACAATGTCTTCTCAACGGCAACACCTGGAGAACCTGATCCCTGTTTATGTATTTGATTTCTAGATACATCTCGCATGGGCTTCCACATTTTTCGTGATGAAGCAATCTTATTTACATTATGATTCTCAATTTCTTTAGGTACACCAAGAAACCTTGCACCTTCATGAAATGGAGACTTTGGTGCTTCATTTCGGTAGGGAGATATGGGACCACTTCTGCACTGCCTTAAGGAAGACACCCCAGGTTTAAAAGAGTCACTGGAGTAAGAAAACTGATTGGAATCACTCCATAGCTTGTTTCCAATTTCGAGCATGTCCCTTGATAGTACTCCGGAATGAAATTTTTTCTTATAAATTGCATGATACACATTCTGCATGGATTAGAAATATCAATGATCATTGACAATATCTGCTTTCAGAAATATAGAAATGGCAATAGAATTTTAACAGTTACCTTGTCGACAGGTCCACTGTGCCCATTTCTGGTCAGTCTCCTAACATCACCTGCTGGAGACGTTGGAGCATGGTTTTTTGATTTCATTCCAGGCAATGGATTTAAAAGGCGTAAAGAATTCTTCACACAAAACCGAGGGAGTATCCCCCAGATTTTTCCTGATTTTTTAACTGGAACAGTAATTTCCGAATCATCATCTTCACTTTCCACATTCTCCGTATACTGAATGTAATGCGACATAATGTTAGAACCATATTGCTCAAGTAAAGGCTTCCGTTCCCCAGAGACGACCTTTTTGACTGGCTTTGGGTGTTCAATGACTGCCGTTTGCTTCTTCACAACATATTGAGGTGTCTCCAACACAACAGCCTTGGCTGCCGGTAAGAATCTGCTCATCATAAAATCTTTAGTTTGCACGTCGACAGAGAACGTTCCTGATGGTTTTACTCCCGAACCCTGATATCCACTCAGTCCACTTACACTGTAGTTCAAGGACCAAGATTCTGTTAGTGACAACTTATCAAGTGCATCAGAATATGCACAGTCTCCACTTTCAGTATCGGAATCATCTCTAGAATTTAGACTCTCATGCAATTTCTCGATCAGACTAGCATGATCGTTGAACGGAAATGCTTCAATTTGGGTCCTGCTAATATTCAGATCATTTGATCTTTCCCCTGAATTGTATCTCGGGAAACCAGATAGTCTCCCAGAAAGGAGCTTTGGACTTTCACCTGAATTATATCTGATGACACCTGATACCCTTCCCGGAGGAAGCCTTGGTGTATTTGAAGGTTCCTCTGGAGGGTGAATCGGACTCTCCTTTTCTCCCTTAGGCCTTCCAGGGATTTTTTCCCAGTGAAATGGAACTGCAGCTGGTTTTGTCACTTCCCCAAATTCACAATCTGATTTGCACTCAGGTAGAGAATTTTGTCGATTAGGGGTTGACTTTCTTGTCGAGTTCTTGTTTACTACTCCCTCCGAAGAGCGTGTAGGTGAGGAAAATCTCCTTACAGATAAAAGTGGCGCATTGAAATCTAGTTGTTTTTTCGCCATAAGTTCTCTCGGCTATCACCAATCCTTTTGCATCCCTATGCCTCAAAGCTCAACAAACTACAAAATATTTATAAGTGATTGTCACTTAATCATAATACGAAAACAGAGAGCATGGGAAAAGATCACAAAATAAGGATCACTTAATGTACATCAAATACCTTTAACCAGTCCCTTGTTCAGAAAAAGTTTCTTACAACCAAAAAAAAGTACAGAATAATAAAAGTTCATTATATTTAGCCTTTCTGGCTTTTCTACAATAACCAGCTCAACCATTCACCTATGCAAACAGGTACAAGAAAAATGCAGCCAATAATTGCACAAAACCTTTAACTTCAACAATAATGAAGGCCAAATATAGATACAAAATTTACAACTCTGACATTTTTTCATCAATCAAACCCAACCCCAGTTAACTCCTCATAAATACAGTAATAAAAATATCAGTTAGCCCTTCCTGAAATGAACTTCCTTGAATTTATTTCTGCTCCTTATTTATATAAAAACTTCGAAAATTAGAAAAAATAAAGCAAAGAGGGAAAAAAAAAAGATCTTGCTGCTTGGTTTCTTGATTATTGCCCTTTGATTCCCAGAAATTATTTGTATTATCCAACAAAATTAAATAAAAAAAACTATCAGAAAACACAACGTTAAATGCCAGAATAGATCTTCAAGAATTAAGTACTGCCCCGAATTGATAGAAATCAAGAACAGGGTTTAAAATAAAAATCAAGAAAAGCCTACTGCAGAGGCTCAAGAAACACAATCTTACCACACATACAAAGATGAACTTAAACTGGGCTATAGTGTACACGAAA
This sequence comes from Fraxinus platypoda, assembly GCA_903798405.1. Taxonomy (NCBI): domain Eukaryota; kingdom Viridiplantae; phylum Streptophyta; class Magnoliopsida; order Lamiales; family Oleaceae; genus Fraxinus; species Fraxinus platypoda. The sequence continues at coordinate 4,282 of CAIGRT010123419.1, read as the reverse complement.
CAAGATTGCAAATGAATCATCAGAACTCTTAAAACACAAACCAAGCCCAGATATTTTTCTTACCTCATAGAGAGAAAGAGCAATATTGGGTTGTGGGCCCGAGACTGTTTGGCCGTGAGTTTTGGCAAGAAATGAGGAAAGAAAAGAGTAAACAGAAAGTAAAGAGAGAGAGATTTTTTGCTTGTGCTTTTCAAGTGATAAGTATTAGTGATTAGTGAGAGAATGTGAGTGCATGTGGATATGGGATAGTGGTGGGGGCTGTGAAGAATGGCTTCATTCATTTGTCTGGGGGATAGAGGGGACAATGGTCACGGATAAACCGTTGGGTATAACGACAGTTGAGTCCAACCACCTTATTCTCAAATCAGATTTTTAATATATTTTGATAAAAATTAATAAAAATATGTTGTCGTTGAAAATGAGTTCGAGAAAAAAATGAAGACTAAATAGTGGCTTAAAATGGTAACAAAATTCAAAACCTTTGAATGAGCATTAAATTTTTGCAAAGCTCAGATGAATAATTGGATTTCAAACAAGCCACAAATTTGTGAAAACATGTGGGGAGCAAAATTGCAGCTCCTTTAAGTCTAACAACAATAATCAATATACAAAGGCTTTGATTATTCAAATTAACAAGTTTGACATTTTTACATGGAACTTATTACTAAAATTACAATCCTCAAGCTAGTTAACCCGATATGTGGAGTGATCGAGTCAAACTATCATTATAGATAGTTATTTTGGGTCTAAGTAGTGTTAAGATGTGAAACCTAAATATTGTCGGTCTGCGGAGCTAGTACTTGGATCCAAATATATCATTTAATATCTGTAATTGCCACATAAACTGATGCTTGTACTATTGATGATGAGTAGCATTACATAAACAAATTCTTACAAGAAGTAAAAATGAAAGTGGAATAGCCCCCCGGGGCACATCCGAGTTGGTGGAACAATTGCACTGTGGGTTCGCAATTCCAGGGTGGAGAGTTCGATTCCTGGAAGGCACGAGTTTTGAAAGGGGGATTTTTCTCGAAGGCAAGNAGGCAAGGCAATGACTGGAAGGCAGTGAGGAGAGCTCTCTTGGGGTCAGGAGTATAAGCGGTGCAGGAACCTGGGAGCCAACAAAGGGCATAACCCGCGGTTTACCTCCTCGAGTCGCTGAGGGCCGGTGGCTAGAGTTTCAGGAATTAGTCTGACTAAACTGGGATGCCTGGGTATCAAAAAAAAAAAAAAAATGGAAGTGGAAACATCACGAGCCGACCTCTTTTTGTTTCATAAAAGTGAAGAAATGTTTAATCAAGAATGTCTGTTTCCACACTACATTACATGCGAGCATTGTCTTTTGTCCGCCAATGTTGACTGCATAAATCAAGAATATCTTTATTAGTTGAGGCCAAAATACTAGGGTCCTACTTAGGATTCGACACTGTTCATGCTAAAGACAATTTTATCGAATTTAATATAACCCAAAATCAAAGGATCGCATTGCCTAACATGTTAACCGAAGAAAAAGGTCCCTAATATCATGGTGTCTTTATCAATCAACTATTTTATATTTTTAAATTGAATGAAATTGTTTATTTGTGTCTTATTTTGAACAATCATTCTACTTCTACATCCGGAGTGAGGGGCTTGCATTTTTTTTATTATGTGCACCCCGGAAGTTGACACCCCTGATGCACAAATAGCATTATTGTATTTTGAATAGGTGCCATCACTTCATCTAACAAGTAATAGCATAACATTTTTACAAATTTGAACGACATGTACGATTAAGGTCCTTTTCATAGCTCTAAGAGGATTCACATCTATTTAACTAAATTTTGGTCTTCGATGGTGTTAAAATTCTTGTGAGAATATGTGATTTGTGTGTTGAAATAATTAATTGAAAATAAAAACAAATAAAAGTTGACACAAAATAATGGAGGATAAAGTTAGAAATGGCTAACCTCGTAAAGTTGCAATAAATGTTGTCATATCTTGTGATCTTTCCTTCGTTCAAGTTTTGTCGGCACTGTACAACTCCAAAATAAAATTCTTGTAGCTCACAATCAATTATCCTTCGATTAACACAATCGTAAAGAGAGAAAGAACGAGTATATGTCAAGATGCCAAAAATATAAAATACGGTGAATCATTTTTAAGTCGTGTCTCAAACACGAAAATGACCATCCTTTTATAATGAGAATATTCAACCCTCATTGAAGAAAGTTATGTCATTTCGATATGATTTTTAATTGTCAAATCAAAAAGGTTGAATCTGTATTAAATCTAAAAATTGAAAACAAAGACCAAAAAAAAAAAAACCAAATTAATTTTGAATGCTTAAAACTTTTAGCTTCTTACAACAGACGTTGTCCGCAAGGTTTGGATATTTAAAATAATATATATATATAGTGGCAACATAATATTTTGCAATAAGTAGGTGGTGTATGTGTCTTGCGGACATAAACCTCGGTTAGTTTGTGTTTAGTATAAATTTTTAGTATGTGACCAAATTTTTTTCCACCATTTATACGAAGTTTCAACATTGTTTTTAACAATTACAGTATTCAATATATAACATGAAGCGAGGTAAGCTTCACTTATTATATTTTCAAGTGTTTCAGAACTTATCAACATAGCATTATACTATTCTATTCTTTCATTTAGCAATCCCATTGGATTGTGGTGAATAAGAAGGTCACCTATATATTATACCATCACTTTCACTATTTCACAAATAACCTTAAGGGTCCGTCTGATTGCAATAATGAAATTTGAGTGGAAAAAAAATGAATTACATGGAATTGAATTGTCTAGAACTTGTTTTATTGGGAATTGTCAATTAATTGTGTTTGATTGGTATAATTTTTCACCTGAAAAATATTGAAATTTTTGATCTTTTGGTGTTCGTTTGGCTTTGTTTTTCATGAAAACTGTCCATTAAATGAATATAATTTATTACAATTAGGGATATAATTTATTTCCATTACCCAAAAAATAAATTAAAAAAAAAGTTGCCTAGAAAACTTTTTTCCCACCAAAGTGGTGGGAAAAACTTTTCCTCAAAAACCCAGAAAATGTGAGCATGTGAGTGAAAGATGGAAAACAAATTCCATGGAAAATTTGGGCAATCAAATATGCAAAAAAGTTGAAAAATGAAATTTAATTTCCATCTTCCATGGAATTGAAGTGCAATCAAACAGGGCCTAAGTTCATTATAATTATACAATTCTCCTCTCTCATATCTCAAAATTTTGTCTCTTCTTAATTGATTTTCAACCTTCACTTAATAGATCTTGAACTTATCAAAGATTTCATCTTAAAATGCTTAGAGCAGAAATCTATAAATGTTACAAAATACTTGTTACAAACTTTTGTTGGTGACTTATTTGAATCACAAACAACACTGTGAACAAACTCTAAGAGACTTGTATTCATTTGCACTGCTTTACGGGCTTCTTAGTTTATTTGGCTTGTACACAAATTTCACACTTGCTATTATCCACTTGGAGATTTGGAATCAAGTTTAGATCCATTAATTTCTTAATCATCCTTTTACCAAACAACACTATGAATATAACTCTAATACACTTGTATTCATTTGCACTGCTTTATAGGCTTCTTAGTTTATTTGGATTGTACACAAATTTCACACTTACTATTATCCACTTGGAATCAAGTTTAGATCCATTAACTTTGTAGTCTTCCTTTACCAACTTGCCCAAATATTTAAGGGCATCTTACAAAAATACTCTTAAAATTAATAGTTTTTTGAAAAATCATATATAAAGTATTTTGAAATAAAAAATATTGTGTAAATTAAGTGTCTTTTTTTTTTTATTATTATTATTAAAAAGTGAAATAGTACACGATGTCACCTAAGAGAATCTTCATAACATTTCATAAACAAAATCCACATAGCATTTTACAAAAAACAAAACTTGACTGTTTTGCCTCACAAAGTATTTATAATTGTGTCGAATACTAATACACCCTTACCAACCACCACAATCCACTCCTATCCCATCATCCACCCAATACCCACTATCTTCCAATTTAATTTTTACGAGATAGAGGAAAGACAATACTTACCCCCATCCATCAAATCACCACAACCCACCCCTTTGCCCACTATCTCCCAATTCTCTCTCTATATATATACAATATATAATTATGCCCTTGTTTGATGGACATTCTTTCAAATTTTATTTTCAACCAGTGGCGGACGCAAATATTTTGAGTTAGGGGGTCACAATCAAACTTGTAAAAAAGTTACGAAAAATAAAGGATTTGATAT
>CAIGRT010123392.1:0-29049 GCA_903798405.1 Fraxinus platypoda | reverse complement strand
TACTCTATTACCAAACTGATTTCCGAGATTCCCAGTTTCTCGGTGGTCTTGACAATATTGCTAAACATCTACAATGGACTACAGGTAGAAAGTTAATAGTTGGCAGTGGGATAGGAGGAATGAAAGAGACCCAAGAGATGATTGATTTTGCAGCAAAGCACAATATATTACCAGATGTGGAGATCATCCCCATTCATGGAACAACACCATCAAAAAATAGAGAGACAGCGGGTCGCTGCAGCGACGATGACGGCGGCGGGTTGACAGTAGAGAGACGGTGGTGACGGTAGAGAAAATGGAGAGGTGGTTTGAGAATTAATTTCAGGGTTTGGATGGGTATAGAAGTGAGAGAAATGTTTATGATTAAAAAATCTTCACACCTGATTTTTGCACTTTGAAGTCTAAACACCTGATCTATGTAATTTTCTCAAAAATTAAGGGCACTTGCCCCCACTGGGCCCTTAATGGGTCCGTCCCTATTCGAAATAATAGTCTGTTGTTGTCCTTTAAGTTACACAACATTATAATTAATGTTTCAGATGAACATTAATTCTGAAACATTAATTGCTCCTGAAGAGCATGAATTATAATTTTCGATATTCTAGAAGAGTATTGATATATTACTCTTGAAAAAGTAATAATAAATTATAACGTATTCTTGAAGTAGCACATGATAATTCTCATTAATATTCTAGTTAGATTTTACTTGCTCTTGAAGAGCATAATAGTATAAAATCTAACATAAATTATGTTTCTACTCTTGAATATTAAATTCTTACATAATTTATTATTCTAAACAATAATATATTATTATTCCTGCAGAGCTCATTATTATTGTTATTTTGGAATTAAATACGATTCAGACATTTAAATATTTGACAAGAATATTGCATAATTGTTTGAATCAATTAATGCAAATCAATATTTTTGAAAAATATTGTGTTGCTAAGTACATTTTTATATTTATTAATTTTTTAAGAATCATAATTTAGACATTTAATATAAAAATTGTATTGATTCTGGATAATTGAAATTTTACTTAATTGCTTTTAAAGAAGCAATAGTTTATTTATATTATCATTCCTGAAAAATATTATTTTGAGACTCCAGAACAGTCAATATTGTGTGATACGAAGGAATAAACTTATTATTTTTAGTAATTTATTCTCCACTTAATAAAAAAAGAAACATATAAAGTTTGTAGTAGTGTTTTTTAATTGGTACACTAAATTAACTTTTAGTGACCATATTGAAAAAACAAAAATTGCTTTGAGCCAGAAGTTCAATAACTCTTATAGTTTATTGTTTGGCATGTTTAGTTAGATTATCACTTGATTAATAATGATGCGAAATTGAGAATTCGAATATTCAATGAAGAACCTAAAGATTTTTCAATCCAATGAACTCCTATATACTATTTTTTTTATCGACAATTGATCATTAGACATCACTAGCTAAATAATGATTGAATTCTCTATATTTTTGAAAATTAATTAGGGTGATAAATGGACATCGTCACTCTCCATGTTAACCATCTAGATATTATTTGTATCTAATAGATTTGATACATTTACTGGATAATTGCATGGTGTTAGCAACCTAAAGTTTGCGAAATTACTGTTCGAATTTTAAATTATGAGCATAATTTTCAGATTATACAATCAAGACGGTGTGTCTTATTAATGCTAGTGATCCTAAATCTCAACATTTTGATAAGCACAAAATTTTTTTATATATAAAAGTCCATGCATTACTTAAATAATTATGCCTAGACTCGGATGACTATTGTTACGCCTCGCCACCGAAGCCCAAGTCAAAGTGTCACGTAGCAAATCACGTGGGCAGAAAAGTCAACGAAGACCCAATGGTCAAAGATAAATCATATGAATGGGTGAAGCTCTTACGCAAGCACTACATAAAGAAATGGAAGAAGCCGAAACTCTTCACACAAATGACCAACACTAAGATTCCTCTGAGGCCCTTAATTCACTCGAAGCTTATGAAGTTGAAGTTGTCTCTTACAAGATCCTTAGGCAATCTTTAGAAATGATTGATGTAACATTTGTAATAAAGAATGTCAGGTGTGTCAGTCCATTGTATAGGGTGGTTGACCCATTGTCAATATATTTATTATATGATAGATAATGATGTAAAGCCTCAGTAGAGGAGATAAGGCCATGTGGTTCTGATCCAACGAAAACCACGTCAGCCGAAGCACTATAAATAGGCCTTCCTTGTAACGGAAAAGGGTTGGATTCTTGGATTTTAGATTCTTGAACTCTTGATCCTTGATAATACAAATGATCTTGCAAATTCTATACATATCATCTTGCTTTTTCCATATACATTAGTTTGATCTTTTTATTGGCTTTGGTATTCGATTGGTGATTGTTGCTAGCGCAATCATCTTTGTCCCACCCGTCAGTACTTGAACATTTTTGTCTCACGCCGTAAAGTATCTTCTGCGTTCACGTTCATCCCGCTTTTTATCAGTACTCCGATCAAAAGCGTCGGAATTTGCTTGAGTTGGCATGAGTGAGCTTGATATATGTTGTCCACGTAAGTATCACGTTTTTCGGGGTCGACAATATTGATAAATAGTTTAACATTATTACTTGTTAAATGAGTCCAATTAATTACATTGAGAACAAAGTACTTTCCATTTCTTTTTAGGAAAAGCTATTACGCATTATGCCAACATCATAATTGGGTTCTGATCAAAATCTAATTTTTCCATCAAACTATTTTGATAGTGGAGCACATGCAAAATTAATCCACCATAATGTACTGAGATAGAAAGTAAAGAATGTTGAAAAAAATTGCGAAGTTTGAACCCTTATCTCAAATTGATGATATTTAATAACGCAATTTGGTGATTGTCAATTTTGATTGGACAATTCTCTCAACATTAGAGAAATGAATTAAAAAACTGAAAACAGTGTAAAAATGCAATCATCGCAAGGACAATTTGAACCAGAAGTTTGATGGATAATTCATTTAGATGCATTTACTGACCAAAGAGATAAATAATGTCACACACTAGTTTTAAATTCTCCAACTCGAATTGACTCCTGGAAAAACAATTCGTTAATATTATATTTAATAAATTTATGACACGCCTGAAGCGGATTATATTCGATTTCAATACAAAATCTCTAAATCAAAACGGAGCAATAAGCAAATATGGTTCCATTAACGAGACATATATTCTTAATGAGTATTTAGACATGACGAATTATAAAATCTCAAAAGAGGTACATATACTTGATATGTTGAAGGTTGAGATATCTCAATCAGTTATGTCATTATGGGAAAAGAAATAGAATCAAAAAAGAAAATAAAAAGTTGTCGACAACACTTTAACACATGATGTATTGCATCATATAGCGAGGAATCGAAATAAATGAGTTGAAACATATCAATCGAAATAATAATTGGCCAAATAAAAATGAAACAATTCTAAATTGAATTTACTAGAGAAACCCGAAATCCTAAGAATCTAAAGATGAATACTTATGCGAAAAGGAAAAGAGAAAAGTAAAGTTGTAATATGAAATGTACGTGAAAGAATTTACTAGAGAAACATGAAGTTTCTGGATCTACAATCTGAACACATAAAGTTGTATATTTATGCGAAATGAAAATGGAAAAAGTGAAGTTGTAATATGAAATGTACGACTCTTACATAATGAATTTTGTGAAGACTTATATAAATAGATAAATTATCATATAATGAATGCAATCACAAGTCTCTTTTATATTAGCGTGACATGCATGTAATAAATGTGATTATAGATAATTTATCTTGTATGGTTTCTATATTATCCTTGAAAGATTTAATATGCCTGATGTATAATTTAAGTAATATTATTATGAGGGGGAGTAAATACATATTGTACTCTTTTTTCCTTGACCAATGTTTTGTTCCATTAGGTTTTTCTTGCAAGATTCTTAATGAGACACTTTTGTGGCGTATTCAAAAGAATAAATGTTTTCTTTTTCCTTCATTAGAATTTTTTTCGCGGGGTTTTCCTTAATAAGATTTTAACGAATCATATTCTTTGTGTAATGAATATCTATAACATACAAAAGATTTACCCTCAAAAGAATGCTTTCATATATATGAGACTCACGAAGAGATTAACAAGAGTTACTTTTTTGAATCATCGTGTTACTGTAGTCATCAAGTTTTGTCCCATTAGAATTTTTTGAAGACATTGGCTTATAATATATTAATATTGAATACATTGACATACAAGATAATGACGAATTGATACAAGATTTGAAATCAAAGGGAGCAACTTTACTCTTTTTCCTTCAATCAATTTTTATCCCACTGGGTCTTCTTGACAAGGTTTTAACGAGACAAATATTTTGTAATGTAAATGTTTATCGGTGAATGACAATTGTTTACAACCTTAGAAATTATTACCATTATATCTATAACTCTTCCCTATAAATATTGAGTTTTTGTTCTCAATAAAATACATACAAGTCTAGTTATTTCTCTAGTTTCTTCTATTTTTTCTCTAGTTTATAACAAAAATATGTTATTACTACTTTATATTACATTAATTACTACTCCATCCGTCCCATTTATATAAGTTGATTTTCCTTTTTTTCTTGTACCAATTATATAGTGTTGTTTCTTTAGTGAGAGTGTTTTGTTTTATTCGTTTACTAAAATACATTTACTTAATTTGCCTAGTTATAACCAAAATTTTTCAATTTACTACTAGTTGTTGATAATTAAATAAGGGTAAACCAGGAATTTTTTGGCAAAAATAGATTTTTCAACAACATTAAATAATTTTTTTTAATCCGTGTAAAAAACAAAATCAACCTATAAAAATGAGACGGAGAGAGTATAATTATCGAATATGACAACTACATAATCACTCAACAACAATTTTACAGTTTCAAGTTAAATATAAAGGCTAAAGCCAATAGTTTGAAAATATTAATACCAATAGCCTCAAACTCGAAGAGAGCATGGCAATAGGCACTAAACTCCCTGACGTCGCATCATGAGCTCCAAGTCTAGAAGTGGTTCAATCACAAGTACTACAACCGGACGAGAGAGAGAGAAATGTTAGTCTCAATAGTCTGTGACTAAGTCATTTCGTTCCCGAAGTGGGCACTCACCTGGGTACATAGTCTAATAACTCTCCCAATGCTGCTTGTGGTCGCAGATCTCAAATCTGATTAGGAACAAAGAAGTAGCTAAAGATAAGCACAAAGCTTCCCATGACCATGAATAAGGCCTCTTCAGAAGTTGAAGAAAATCTGATTGCAAGAAGCAACACTAGAACGGTCTCATCACAGGCTCAGGTCCTAGCATCAATCCTTCAGGCTGACCATTTCTCTTCTGAAGCCAAGCAATCTCCTGATCCTCTAAAGTCACAGAGCTTCCGTCCCAAGTTTCTCGAATACTATATCTCTTGAACTTCCAATATCCATCAATGTCCTACTAACTTCGTAGTTGACACGGTGATGGAGATCTCATGTAATCAATGTATGAGACGCATACTGTGTCTACGTCTTCTTCCAAGAAAGCTATCAAGCTTTTGCAGTGATCCTCATTCTCCACTTGCATAGTCTCCATCAGCCAGGTCCACTTGGGGTCTAGTTGTACTAATCTCATTGCTCAATCGTAGGCACTCCGAGGACTTGATATTGCTGCAAGAAGATCCTTCCACGGTGGTCAATATCACTCTACCAATGGTTGGTTTTCTCTCCACATTTCTTTGGTCTTGGTCTCAGAGTCTAATGTGGTTCTTCTTGACCAAGGTTCTGCGTTGGATTCCAAGTTGCTTGGTCTATGTGCACATGTTGTTCTAAATGGCCAACTCAGATCAACCTTCTAGTTTGTATTTTAACTGGACAGTCTTCTGTATGGTGGCCCCTACCCTTTATGGAACCAACAACACTCCCGTGTGCACCCGCACCTATGGTTGTTTTTTTTTGGCCTGGGCCTAGTTATAGCATTTCATCCCTATTGTCAATAGGCCTTGTGGTGTTGGGCAGGTTGCATGCTTCCACTTTCTTCAAGAAACTGCTTTCTTCTCCTTTTCCCTTCCTTTCTGCACAGAATTTTACCAAGCAAGCAATTATCAATCCACACACTAAATAAACCTGAATTTACTTGCAAAATACCAATTAACTCTCAGTTAAATTTGACTTCAAATTTTAGTTTGAAAAAGAGCCATGCATGCAGTGCTGATCCAAGCACTGCTTGCCTACATCAGCCTTCAACCACTGACCATACGTCCTTAGTAAGGGTTCTCTCCTCCAGTCCAGACTTTTTCCCACTCACATTTCTGTCATTATCACCTAATTTCAGCCACATGCAATAAAGATTTTTTTTTTCCATTTATACATTTATTTTATTGACAATTAGATGTAAATGTCTCCAACACTATCTTCAAATGAAAACTCAGAATGGTATTGTGTATAAACTGAAAATCTGAATTTAATCCATTCTTAGCTAATCTTTTCATGATTTTTCTTTTCTGTCTCCCAACACTATCTTCAAATGAAAAACTCAGAATTGGATAGAGTCTAAACTGAAAATATGAATTTAATAATTCTTAACTAATCTTTTCGTGATTTTTTCTTTTCTATACATTCATTTTCAAGGTCTTTACATAAGAATAGTGTCGTATTAATTTATCTTGGACTCCTAAGTTTTATTCCAATTTAATTATCAAATTATCTCAAGCAAAAAAGTGAGTGTAAAACAGTATATGAATAATGGATATGCACCAAAAAACAAGAGAATAACAATAAAGAGTAATACTTAATATGCTCATAGGCTAAGAAGCACGGACACGGAGTAAAAGATGAGAGATAACTCTCTACAATTATGGCATCATGGTCTGGTACTAGAATTCTTAAATTCCAAGTGACCATTTTAATTTGTTAAGCTTAAATTGATGTCAACGTTGTAAGCATGAAATACAATTTCATATTTTACGTTATAACTAATAGCTCTAAATTAATGGCCTAAAAAACAGAACACAAAATCTCTACACCTTCGTATATACGAAAGGCAGTTTTGTCAAGTGTGCTTCAGATGTCAGCTAAATAACCACCATGGGTTACTGTGTAAGGATCTTCATAATTCAAAATAATTGTATACTATGTAAAAACTACATATTTTGATAAGCATATCAAAGAAATAGGATACAATCTAAGACTGGATACTAAATATAAGATTTATTTTCTTTCCTAATCTTACTACTTTAATCATGCAATACTTTGTCTGGGACATGTTTATTTGGTTATTTCTCTGTCTAGCTTTCTTTCCAGCCTATTGAAAGGTCTTGATAGCTTTTGAGAGGATGCTATCCGACTAAGAAGTCACAATCAAGAATTGATGTTTGTAGTTCTTATCCTTCACATCTCATCATAGTCAACTAAATTAGAGATTTAGGACAAAATATGAAGCTCTAGAAGTGGCTTAAGGTGAGAAATATGATAGATGTAGAGATAAAGAAATTGAGGTGGAAGCAAGGGAATGAACTCTAACAATCATTCTTGTGTTTGCTTACGAGATCACATCTATAGCTAATTAACGTCTCACAAATCTGATATAAAAAATTAATTGATGCAAAGTTTGATATTTTCTTCTCTGTTTGAGAAATGGAAGCCTAGAAACACATTTATAGGACTTTCAGGATATTAAATTCACTATTACTCAACTAACAAGATAACTTCGTCCTTTGACCAACTCATTGACTTCCCTTTAACATAGGCCAACCTTTTGACCATGTTATTTAGAAAATTATAAGACTTTATGATGCAAACTAGGCATGTAGTGGCGACAGAGTCAGAATTAGATTTATTGAGTTATTTTTATTACAAGTACTTTCTAGTTTGACATAATTTTAGGTTTATTTCCTTATCCTGTTTCCTACCTTAATGCTTTCTTTTTAGTTACAAATAGTTAATGAATACGAGACGAGTCTCTCTCTCTCTCTCTCACTTCTAAATTTAGTCAATGTGATTGTTCCATACGTCCATACTGGGTCACTTTAGGATAATAAGCAACACTTGAAAAAGGAAAGCACTAAATACTCACAAAGGATATCGAAATGCAGACTTTCTGGTGTTTCCGGATACTTAACTTCATGTCTTCGATAAACCCTTAATGGTGGCTGCCACTGATTTCCAACGGATAATCACATCATAAAACGGAAAGGAACCTCATAAATACCTATGCATTGGAGTTGAACTTTTTGTCTCTGCAAGGATCAATCTCATTCTTCTAAACCTTCCCCGTGTCTTTATTTTTTAAAATTGGTTACTTTCCCTTTTCGATTTTGATACTCTATGACATCTTCTTCAAATGCAATTTACAATAGAAGAGCAAAATGATTTGGGGGAAAAATGAATGATAAATAAGTAGGAAATTATATAACTGACCACTAGAACTGGAGCAAGTTGTTTTTATTGGATTAAATTAGCAATTCTAGCAAACAAGCACACTCTTGAAATCTTCCATCCTCACTAATCATGAAGAAAGATTTGGGTAGCACCACGTGTAGCAGCTATCATATAGCAAGCTTTATAAGATTTTATTACCTGCTTCAGAATCTGCATAATCAAACCAACAAGGACCTTCAACATCAACTCAATACTGTCCAATTTGCGAAGAATACACTTCCAATGTGTTACCTTAATGATACAGCCACAAGAAGTGAATAATCTATTAGATCGAATATCGGGAGCTACCCATTTACTAACATGGAAATGAAGGGATTCCATTTTGGAAACAAAAACTTTCTCAGTCTTCCAGCTCCAAAGTCCAGCCTTCACTTGATGGAAAAGGGGGTCTGTAACCAGCATCTTTCATATTAGCTGTCAATCTGTCCAGCATTACATATATCTCAGAAGAGTGAGGGTGGTTTTTGTCTCTGGACACGAAATAGTTTGCATAGCCAGAAATATTAATCCAACTGCAACCGATCTCCTTTGTCAAACCCCTTTCCAGCATTCCTTTCCTTACAGTATTCACATACTCCCAGTTTCCTTCTTCAGCATGTATATTAGAAAGTAAAATATGATAACCTGATAAGCTATCTGCTCCCTCCATTTCAAGCAACTTACTGGCAACAGTTTTTCCCAACTCAAAATTTCTATGAATTTTGCAGGCAGCTAAGAGTGATCCCCAGATTCCCAGCGTATTACCTTCTTCACCCAATTTTTCAACAAAATTATATGCTTCAACCACCCTTCCAACTCTTCCTAACATGTCTACAACACAAGCATAATGCTCTGTTGAGGGTCTTATGCCATATTCAATTTTCATTGACTCAAATATTTTAAGGCCTTCATCAACCAAACCAGTGTAACTGCAAGCAGACAAAACAGCTACAAAGGTAACAGCATCAGGGTTTATGCCATATTCCCTCATGGAAAAGAACAGCGTGATAGCTTTCTCACCCATTCCATGTTGGCCATAGCCCAATATCATATTTGTGAATGTGACTGAATTCTTTTCAGGGGATTTCCAGAAAACAATTTCAGCATCAATAATTGCACCTGATTTTGAGTACATGTCCACCAGAGCAGAGCTGACAAAGACATTAATGTCCAAGAAATTGCGAATGGCAAAACCATGGATTAGCTTTCCTAGTGCTACACTTCCTGAGTGACTGCATACAGGGAGAATTGAAGCTAAGGTCACAGCATTGGGCATGACATTCTGGTCCAGCATATGCCTGAAAACACTAAAGGATTGCTCAATCCTCCCATTCTGTGTGTTCGCAGATATCATTGCATTCCAAATGGCGGTATCACTATCATCTGTGCAGCTCCTACAAAAGATATTTTGTGCTGCCTCTAACAAACCTGATTTGGCATACATGTCTATGAGATAACTCTCAATACCATCAAATTGAATACCATGTCTAATTAGGTAAGCATGTGCCTCTTTACCAATATCCTGGTTTCTTAGATTTGATGCAGCCGAAAGCAGTGCAGTAATTGTCACATCATCAATTGAAAGCCCCTGCTTTTGCATCTCATAGATAAGCATTAAACCTTCATTGTCCAACCCATTTTGTATAAGAGCAGTGATCATGGTATTCCAAGAAACAATATCTCTTTTCTGCATTCCACTAAAAACTTTAAAAGAATCGTAAATACAACTGCACCTTGAATACAAAGCTATTATGGCATTTAGCAGAATAACTGATGATGCCAAGGAATTCTTAATCAGATATGAATGTAGTTGCTGAGCAACATCTAACTGTTGTAACTGTGAAGCTGCAATTAGAGCAGAAAGGAAGGTGATGTCATCGATATTATCATCGTGCTGTGCTTCCAATGCTTTAAAAAAAACCTTAAGAGCGTCAATGGGGCGAGTATTTTGTATATACCCACCAATCATAGTATTCCAAATCTCTGCATTCTTCTCCAAACAATTCTCAAATATCTTATTAGCAAATTCAAGGATACCAAGCTCTGAATACATCAAAATGGCCGAGCTCACAACAAACAGATCATTAGCACACTCACTACCCAGTTTTATTACCATCCCGTAAAACAAATTAGCAATCTCAACATCTCCTAATCCCGACACTGCCCTAAAAACATTAACAAAACTAACAGCAGTGGGTCGAATACCCATTTTCATCATCATCACAAAATGTTCAACGGCCTCTGGAAATCTTCCCCTTTTTGTGTACCAAGAAACCATAGTATTCCAAGCAACAACATTGCGTTTAGGAATAGTATTAAACACACTTTCCACTAAATCACATCCAGAACTATTTGCAGAGCTCAAAAGACAAGTAACATACATGTTTAACAGGGAATTGTATAAAATCCTACTGGGGTAGATGTTGGAACGTAAAATATGGCAGTGCAGGGCTTTACCAATTAAAAGTTGCTTCGCTTCCGCACAGGCTTTAAGAGTGGAGGAGTAAGTGTAAGCATCACAAATATGGGGGTGAGAAGTGGATGTGATGGTCCACTTCATGCGGGAATAAAACTCGATGGCTTCGTGGGGAAAGTTGTTGCAAATGTAGCCAATGATGATCGCGTTCCAGAGGACAGTAGTCGGATGTGGAATTGAGTCGAACAGTTGGCGGGCCAGATGGACTTCGCCATTTTTGCAAAGCTGGCTTAGGCGGTACCTGATTGTTCTGGATTTTGGAGGTGTGTCTTGGTGGAGTTGGAGATGGCGGGTGTCTTGGGGAGTGCATGCTTGTTGGTCAGAGAGTAGGAAGGAAGAGTAATTGTGATGGCGAGTTTGAGAGACAGTGGATGTGGTAAATGGTACGGGCAATGCCGAAGAGGACATGGCTAGACGCATTTTGGTTGGATGCTAATGCCCAATTCAGTGTTCCCATATTGGCATTTCGGATAAAATCTACTTTGTTTTCTTAAAATATCTCAAATTTCTTACTTTATTCACCTTGACTTCATAACTCGTCAAGTTTGAGGACCCTTTCCTAGAAAACAGGAATGGCACGAGTGCTGTCTTGTCTGATGCCAATGCTGTGGCCGAAAATGTACGTGATGCACGGCGCAAAGCATATATTTGAGGAGTGAAGCAAGGCAGTTTGCGGAAAATGGATATGACATTGGAGTTGTCTTGTCGATGTCATGACATGATATGATCGAAGATGTGTGCAATACTCAATGGTAATGTGTGATTCGGGTTCAAGGCAACACATTGTTTTTTTGTGATAAGCAAGTGATCGAGGCACGTATATCTAATTCACTTGACATTGGCATCACAAGGTGGAATTTGGGGACACGTATCAGATTTGCATTGATCTTTAGGTTAATATGAGCATCTATTCGACAACAGTGTGATCTTGTTCTTCAGTTAATTTCAATACTCCAGTTTAGTGGCAAAAAAGGCATATGGGAGGCACATGACGACAATTGGGAGCAATTATATTTGTATGTTTGATGTGGGGGCAGTTGTAGGTAGTTTCTAGATTGGGAGGGTTGGAAATATGGGAAACTCGACGTTATCAAAGGGTGAACGGATGAGACATGTGACATCAAGTTTACACAAAAGTATTCATTTCAACCGAAAACGTACCATCTGATTATTCTTAAGTTTAAATTGGATTAGAATAAAAATTCTATACCTAAAATTGGAAACCGAATCAGCCTTGTTGTTTTTTAATTTTTATGTTTATTATTTTGTATTGAGATGAAACTTTGCAATCAAAACTTGATATGTTGTTTCTTTCGTAAATGCTTTAAGGTCAGAAGGTTATGTGTGATTTGTTGGATTTTGTGTTGTTATAAATAAGGATAATGAAAGCACTAGTTAGAAATATTACAACTTTAAAAACTTTAATTATGAAATCAAATCGAACAAAACCAAACGGTCTGATTTGTTTAGTTCCATTGTTCACGTTGGAACCAATGGTTCCATTTATGAGATACATGGTTGCATTGGTTCCATTTATGAGATATATGGTTGTCACTTTGGTAGGTTCTCTTTAGAATTAAATCAAAGTGAAGTTTTCAAGATCTCAATTCATATTTAAGAGTTATAAGTTTTTCCTTCAAAAATCAGATATAATTAAAATTGTAAATATTAATAATAATATTATAAAAATTATTTTACATATCCACCCTACTATCGTCTACCATACCAAACTCTAATTATTTTTCAATGTCTTTTTTCTCTCTATATACAGCTAGAGCCTCTCCCTCTCTTTCTCTCCAAATATCCTTTCTCTCTACACAATGGCTGAGCGACGACGACGAGCGTTGCTGGAGAGACTGTGACGAGCGACTCTGGGTAGTGTTACTTCTTGTGTGAAACCATGTGAAAGCTATCGCGTCGTCGTAGGTGAGATCATCATTGGTTTAGCTCGCTGTCGCTGACTCTTGCCTCTTGCTCTTTTGCCGATTCAGCCCAGCTGCATGTTGTGGTCACGATCTGTAGCGTCGTGATCAGATTTTTTGGGTGTGTTTTCAATCGGTGGTGGAGGGCTGTGGTGGTGCTCGTGGTGGTGGTGTTTGGGAGGCGATGGTTTTGTTGGATTCAGCGGTGTGCGGTGGTTATGTTAGATTAGGTGGTGGCTGTGGTTTTCTTGGTGGTAGCGATGGTGGATCTTGTTGCGGTGGTGGTGATTTTGAAGTTAAAAATGGTAGTTTGTTGGAGGTGGCAGTGTTGGTCTATTTCGAGAGGTGGTGGTGGTTCTGGCGACAGTGTCGTTGGTGGCAATGCTATTGGAGGCGACGGTGAAGTGGTGGTCATAAGTGCTGATGGTGGTTACAAATTATTTGGTTGATTGTGATCAATAAATTGGTTAATATGTGACCAATGAAATGTATAAATCGGACCAAAAAATAATGTATGACCCAAAAATTTGTTAATTTGTGACATATAATTTAATAATTTGTAATTGTATGATAAGTTGTGACTTATAAAATTTGTGATTTGTAATCGATAAATAAATTATGACGTATAATTTTTTTTATTTGTGACCTATAAAAATTTTGATTTGTGATCGAAAAATAATTTGTGACCAATTTTATAGAATTGTGATCTTAATATATTTAATTAATTATTTTATAAATAAAATTTCATTAATATCTGATTTTTGAAGTTTTAAAGTTTGCTTCTTAGTTTTGAAATGGTTGATACTTAATTTCTTATATATAAATTTTTCCTTAAATCAAATCATGTCCACCCCTAGATTAGACAATCCAAGAAGATCTCGGACTCTAAACGAGACAATTCAAGCTTCTACAATGTTGCGAGCCATGGATTTCTCGTGAATTTCTCCATATCAAATAGTACCTGTTTGAGCCCCATTATCTAATTTTTTTTTCCAAATTCATTTTCAATCATATATTCTCTCAATAAAATAATTTTACATGTTCACTCAAATTTTTTTATACTTTTTAACCACATATCCTTCACATGATCACTATTATAAAATAATAAAAATAAAATAAAATTTTGTTTTTTTTTTTTTTAAACATATGGTTCAAACAAACCCTATATTTATTGGTGGTCTCTTTTTGTCTTCATAGGTTGGGTATATATACAGTTGTAATAAAACATATTCGAATAAGTGAGCACTTAGACAAAATTATAGGTTACTAAATTAAAACATGATAGAATTGAGTGTTAAATAAGTGAGTAGTAATTGTAGATACTACGAAATATTAGTTAAAATTAACGTTTGATTTTGAAAAATAAATTTAAAATACTTTAATATTATCCGAAGATAATCTAAATTTTGACTCGCTCATCTAAGCAAATTTTGTTTGACAAAGCATTGTAAGATGTTGATCTTATATAAATGTGTGGAGTAAAAGCTTGTTTGGATCTCATTTAAATCTCCATATATTTCAAATGAAACTCTAAAATTAATTTTAACATTATCAAATGCTTTGTAATAGTCTCGTGAATCTCATTACTCTCTGATTAAATTTATAATTAAGTTCAAACAGACATTAAACCCCTGTTTTGTGGAGATTAAATAAGTTTTTAGCAGATTTTAATCAAAGTCGATGAAATACGTGATAGAATAGTTGTGGATCCCATGAAATATATTGTTAAAATTAATTATTGACTTTGACAAACATTTAGATTTTAATTTCTATCAAACATGAGTTATGCATATATTTGACAAGTGTTTATAAATCCTCTAAAGAATATCAAATTAATTTTTATCTACACGTTTTATGAAATCTAAAAGTAATACACTTCACTTATCCAGCACTACTTTCTATCTATTTATAAATAAAACTATTTATAAACATTTCAAAAGCAAGATTTAACTGGACAAAGTAAATAAAATTTGCGAATTCTATTGAACGTGTGGTTAAAAATTGAGTTTAATCATTAAAAAAAATTGATTAACATATATAAGCTATTGTTTGATGGCTATTATTTGGGATTTTTAATGTTTTGAATAATGAATTTTTGAAAAATGTGTGATTAAAATGTAGAGAATTTTTTTGAATTTACGTACGTAATATTTTATTATATGAATGTATTGTTAAAAATGAATGCGAAAAAAATTTAAAATAAAGACGTTCGTGGGCGTATTATAAACTTTACCAAACAAACATATGCTAGTCACAACTCAAAATCAGGTGAAAAGGGAATGGAATAGGTGTTTTGCAGTGGCGGACCCAGCACCCGACGAGGGGGGGTGGTCGCGAATGTTGGAATCCGCCGGAACAGTGGAAGGAAAAAGGCGATCAGATCGACGGGTGGCAACTGCGAGGCAAGCCTTTCCGAGGACCTCTACAAGGAGCGAAACCTGAAGAAACTCGTCCATAAATTCAAGCTCTATTCATCTTCCGACCGTTTCCGCAACAAGAATTGCATTTATGAGTCCACGGTCCGTTGCCCCGATTCTACCAAACGCTTCAAATGGATTGAAGAAATTCTCGAACCTCGGAAGCAATTCAAACATGATATTTCCAAGGAGAACTTCTCTATCAGGCTTCTCAAATTGTATGGAGAATCAGGCATGTTTGAGAATGCAAAATAAGTGTTCGATGAAATGTCTGAGAAGAATTGTGAAAGAAGCGTGAAGAGTGTGAATGCCCTTTTGTTAGCTTGTGTGAATTCGAGGAAACTTGAGGAGATTTAGGGGATTTTTCGAGAAATGGATATGAAGTGGAAAGTGAGACCTGGTGTTGTTTCCTATAATATTGTGATCAAAGGGCTGTGTAAGATGGGGGAGTGGGATAAAGGGTTGGGTATGGTTGATGAGATGGAAAGAAGTGGAGTGAAGCCCGATTTGGTTACTTTTAATTCAGTTCTCAATAAGTTATATTCGAATAAGAGGTTTGATGATGGTGGCAATATGTAGAGACGAATTGTGGAAAGTAAATTTTACCCAACGTTAGGAGCTATAATGCGAGGCTTGTGGGATTGGTTAATGAAGCTGTTGGGTTGATTATTGAAATGGGGAAAAGTGGGATACAACCTGATTTTTTTAGCTACGCAATTCTCATTAGAGGGTATTGTGTTGAGAAAGATTTGAAGGGAGTAAAGAAATGGTATCGCGAGTTGGTCGGAAGCGAGTGTGTCCCGAATAGGGCATTGTTTAGGGTGGTTTTTTCATCTGCATTAGACAATGGTGATTATGATTGGGTTTTTGAGCTTTGCAAAGAGGTTTTCGAGAGGAATCGTCTAGTTGATGCAAGATTGTTGCAGAATGTGGTGGATGGGTTGACGAAGGATTCAAGGATTGAAGAGGCTAAGATGGTTGTTCACATGGGGAGGTCAAACGATTACTGCCATTATAAGTTGGAGCTGCCACACAAGTAGTTTAATTACTTTTACTACATTTTTTTAATGAGGAAATTACATCTAGACCTGGAATTAGATTACCAATTTCATAAATCCTGAATCAAGTTTGATATTGCATAAATCAGGTTTTAATTATTAAATTAAAAACATTTTTGTTTATATCTATATACAATATAAATTAATTTATATACACCCCTACCCTATCTAACCCAACCAACCCTAAAATCATTTGAACACATCCCCTCTCCACTCTCATCTCTTCTCCCGTCTCTCAACTCCGCCGTCGCCGCCACGACGTCTTTTCTTCTTCCCGTCATCTCCATCTCTCGTCTTCATTCTCCCTCTCATCTCTTTTCTATCTGGACTTATCACCAGCCGACGCTGCAGTCCATCGACGCTGCCATTCGCAGCAGCATCTCTGTCGTTTTTTTTTGTAAGTGGTGCGGTGGTTGCGGTGTTGCGATGGTTGCGGTGTTGTGATGGTTGTGTGTGTGTGTGTGCACGTGCGTCGGTTGCAATGGTCGGGTGTGCGTGCAAGGGTGAGGCGACGGTTGCGGGTGGGTGTAGGTGCGGCGATGGTGGTGGCGCAAATCTATTTTTGGTGGAGGTATCGAGTGCAGTTGCGTACGTAACGGGTGTGTCTAGACGCTACCTTTCGCTGCAGTCCATCGATTGGGTATGGACGCCAACGACGGTGTCAGTGCGGCGACGGCAGTGGTTATTTCTGTGCGGTGGTCGCAATTTGAACGACTGCTGTGGAGGTGGAGATGCGGTGGGATCGGGATTCGCTGTACGTCCGTGTTGGTGGCGGTGGATATGCTGTGCGTGCGTGTTGGTGGTGTGTGTGGCGGTGGTGGTTTTGGGGTGGTGATAGTGGTGTTGGGAGGGTGTGGTGTTCGTTTTAAGATGTTGATGTTGATGTTGGTATTGGGCGGCGACGGTGGTGGTGCCGTTGGTGGAGGCAGTGGCGAAGTGGTGGTCACAAATGATTTGGCTGATTGTGACCAATGAATTAGATAAACTGTGACCAATACATGCTGTGTGACTTAAAAATATTTAAATTGTGACCAATAATTTGATAAATTGTGACCTAAATATAATCTATGTTCAATTAATGTGATGTTTGTGACCATAAATAAGTATTGTGACTTATAAATTTTGTGATCTGTGACCGATGAACAAATTGTGACTTTTAAATTTTTAAGTTGTGACCGATAAACAAATTGTGACCTATGAAAATTTTGAATGGTTTTTTGTGGTGGATGTGGTTTTTGGGGGTGGTGGGAGGGTGTAGGGTTTGATTTGTTTGAGATGTTGATGTTGATGTTGCTATTGGGCGACGACGGTGGTGATGCCGTTGGTGGAGATAGTGGCGAAGTGGTGGTTTGTTTGGTGGTGGTCACAAATGATTAGTTTATTTGTGACCAATAATTTGGTTGATTTATGACCAATAAATAATACGTGACCAATGCGATAAACTGTGACCAATACATGCTTAGTGACCTAAAAATTATTAATTTGTGACCAATAATTTAATAAATTGTGACCTAAATATAATTTATGTTCAATTAATGTGATGTTTGTGACCATAAAATAAGTAGTGTGACTTATAAATTTTGTGATTTGTGATTGATGAACAAATTGTGACTTTTAAATTTTTAATTTGTGACCGATTAACAAATTGTGACATATGAAAATTTTGAATTGTGACCAAATTGCATAGATATGTGACCTTAATATATTTGCCGAAGTTGGACACTTGCCGGGATCGGAACAGTCGTCGGAATAAAGTGGCGGCGGAACGGTCATCAGAATAGTCGTCGAAATCGGAGCGATCGCCGGAACAGTCATCGGAGAAGAGTTGTGAACGGAACGGTAGCCGGAATAGTCCTCGGAGCGGTAGGGGTTGTGGAGGGGGTGGGGTATTTATGTTATATTAGAATTAAATATTTAATAATAAGTTGATTTAATAATCCATTATTTCATAAATAAAAAATTAAAAAATCTGATTTTTGAAATTTGAAACTTATTTTTGTATTTTTGAAATGGTGTAAAGTAAATGCGTGAGAAATGTATTGTTCCCTTTTTTAATCCCTGTACTTTATCTATGGCTTGAATGAATGTTGAGTTGAGATAGCTGAATGAATTTGAGCTACTGACTTGAGAAGTGCTCTAAAGTTAAAAGAATTTGTTTATTTTGGCCTTGTATAGAGACTAAAACTTTTAGACAAAAATGCAATCTTTCCACTTATGTTGCAACACAATTGAAATGCATGCATGCCGTGTCTTTCCCTTAATACTTACTATTGATTTGGATTCATTGCTATGTTTGATGGAACTTTACACACTTTTTGAGGCTTGTCAATAAATCATTTTTGAGCACGTAATGGCAAGAAGATAGATGATAGTTTTGGATTGAAAATTGTACTCCCTCCGTCCCATATATATATGCTGAGTTTCATTTTTTCCTTGTCTCAAATATATAGGCTTGTTNTTTCTTAATTGGGAATGTTATGTTTTGTTCTTTTACTAATATACTCTTATTTAATTTGCCCAGTTACTAATTCCAACAATAATTTACTTCTAGTTGTTGAAAATTAAATAGGGATAAATTTGGAAAGTTCTTGATAAAAATTGCTTTTCCAATAACATTAAATAAGATTTCTTAATCCGTGTGCAAAATGAAACAAGCCTATATATATGGGACGGAGAGAGTATATGATTCAAAACATGTTTTTTTATTCATTATTATTTTGAGTTGTATTGAATCATATTTTCATAAGTATATAATTTTATATTTTAGTGCATTTATATATTGATTGAAAATTATTTCAATATAAGCCCATGTTTGAGCCACATTAAAATTATCATTCTCATTCTCCTACTCATTTTCAACCACATATTCTTCAATAAAATAATATTTTTCATCACATTAATAACTTTTATTTCTTTTTCAACCACACATTTTTCATCAATTTACCATTTCAAAATACACTTTTAAAAAATAACGTGGTTCAAACACACCCTAAATTAATTAAATATTAATAAATAATCTTGCTATATTGGACGATCGCACTCAGCGGCGGGATCCGTCCCTCGTCTTTTGTACCTGCAGTTTGTAGTGACGCTAGTCTTACAATACCTCCTCTTTAATGGCCCTCCGCCGCCACGCCGTCGGTCGACTATCTTCCTCCACCTCCCGTCACAACTGGTGGCGTTGCATGTCCACTGCCAGCGACATGAAAGCCCCCCTTCTCTGGGACTATACAAACTACATTACCACAGACAACCCACAGCAAAATAAAGAATCGGCAGTCACAATCCAACTACTATCCTGGGGTCGTGGGGCCTCTGGCCAACTCGGCGGCGGAATAGAGGAAATCCGATTATACCCTTCACCCGTTGCAACCCTCGTTCTCCCTCCCACTTTCAAACTTTCTTCCTCGACCGCAGGTCGCCTCTCTTCCCAGGGTTCAAATGTTCTCGGGGCTGGGGGCCAGGTGGAAATAGGGATTTCTTGTGGGCTTTTCCATTCGGGTTTGGTGGTGGATGGAAAGCTGTGGATATGGGGCAAGGGCGATGGCGGCCGCCTCGGGTTTGGAAATGAAGATACTGTCTTTGTTCCTAAAATGAATCCTAGTTTCGACTCGGCTGTCAAAAGCATAGCTCTTGGTGGTCTCCATTCTGTTGCTCTCGATTCCCTCGGCCGCGTCTTTACTTGGTCAGTAACCGCCCTTTTGCCACATCTTCAGTGTAAAGGATGTACTGGAAAATAGTGTTTCACGGAGTTATAGTGGTAGAGGAATACTACTATATTAACTTGTGTTTCAGTTTTGTATTCAATTATCTGTACTGCAGGGACGGATTTAGGGGGGACAGCCCGGTCCAGCCCCCAGCCCATTAAATATTTTTAGTAGAAAGTGTAAATTTTTTTTTTTTTTTTCTTCGTATTAGCCCTGTCCGTAATCCGGTCCTGGATCCGTCCCTGTCTGTACTAGGTCGCTTGTCCTGATATTGCCTAAGTTATTGCCGTCTACTGATCCACTTCAGTGACAATTTGAAGTATCGGTGTGTGACATTTAGATAATTTAAAATGAGACAATTATTGAAAATTAAATAGGATAAGTCTAATTTGGTAATTACAACACCTTGAGATGAAGTTCATAACAGAATCATCAAACTTTTAAAACCATCTGGCATTTTTAAGAATGCTATTTTGCAGATCACTGTGTAGTTTCATTCAGCTGTTATATTTTTATTTCATCCCAAATCAGATTACCCTATAGCTTTTAATTTGTTGACAAATCCATTGAAGATTTGCATAGCACGATCAAGCTACTTCATTTTCACTGCATTTGTTTCCAAGTCTGATGCTTCCATTCAAAAATGAAGTTTTCAGGGGTTATGGGGGGTTTGGTGCTCTTGGACATTCTGTGTACCACAGGGAGCTGTTACCTAGATTGGTCGAAGGATCTTGGGATGGAGAAATATGCCATATTGCCACCAGTGGGACACATACAGCTGCTATCACTAAATCTGGTTAGATATTTCATTATATAAATCCATGTTTGTAGAAGAATAATTCATCTTTTAAGTATTTTGTTAAAATAATTTGATTTCCTAGGATTGGTGGACTTAGACGGTGAAATCGTATCTTAAAGAAATATTCTACTGCTGGCAATTATAGTTGTAGGTCAATCTTGAGTTGGTTAAATTGACTATGGAACTCCTTGAACTTATTTTATATTGAATTTGTTTGTCAACACTCAGTAATACAAGTCGACTTTATAATTGTACCTGAATCTGTTGATGTGTATGTCCTTGACCAAAATATTAATTAATGTTATCCCTTGCTTTTTCATTATCTTGTCACCCAAGTGGGGTATCTATCTTATTGGGGTAACTGTAGTTCTATACATCAGAGGAGAATTCTATGTCTCATGTTTTATTTTGTGTTTTAACCTTGAGGGGTTGCTCGGTTGGTCAGGCCTTGGGTTTGCTCCCCAATGGTCATCAGTTCGAGTCCTCTCACGGCCACTGAGGTGAGTATCCGACTGTAAACTTCAGGGCCCCGTGGGATTAGTCGAGGTGCGCGCAAGCTGGACCGGACATCCACGGTTATCCAAAAAAAAAAAAATAGTTTTATTTTGTGTTTGAAGTCTACAGAAAATGATGTTATTAAATCCACCGAATTCCATCTATTTGCATCCAAACAGTGTTATGCATTTTTTTGTATAACTTAACTCAATAGTTTCTCGTGTTTTTTCCACTCCATTTTTATGTCTGGTCCGTTACGGCTAGCCTTATCACACCACAGAATTCAGCTTATGATCCACTCTTGTACTCAACAGTATGAATGAGTGCCATATAATTATCCTATTTTTTTCCATCCAGTCAATGGTCCATTTTTAGCATGATCTGCTTTAATTTTTTTGCCAATGATATAATTTTAGTCATTTTTAAGCACACTATCTGCTTTAGGGTTTTTTAATGACATAATATAGAGAAAATAGAAAAAGTCATTGAATTTCCATCTTATAGTGCCACCTCAAAACTGACATTATAATTATGTTAACGCTTTTTGTGAAAGATGTAATCAGCAGTACACATCACTGTAAGCAATGTTAGAGCAATAATCCGTGTCTGGTTTGATTGATAGGTTTTAAGAACTACTCATCCTGTGTCTTTTATTTAAATTATACACTATTTTTCAATTAGTTAGAGCCTGGTTGCACACTGTCTTTTGCTATTCAGTCTTTATTATAATTTTTCCTGTTGAATTGTCCCATACTCCAGTTTGATGGATTTGGTAGTCATCCCATTATGTTCTAGGTTACAACTACATAATGCAGCTTGATGCACCCCATCGCGTATAAAAACTTCAATGGATCTACAGTTCGTCGGTTTTGACTGCTTGACAACCCCCCCACCCACCCCCAACAATCCCTCCACAGCCGAGGCCTCCCTCAATGGGTTCTAATTCTATCACCACAGCATCTTAAGTTAGTAGCAGTTCTCTTTCTTGCTGCTGCTCTGAAATAATGCTTGAGCAAATATGGAGAAATCTATCTTAGAAATTGGTTATGTTCCAGGTTATGGTCCATTGGTGATCTTTCAAGTTATTTTACTGTTATTTAACTTTTTAATTCTGAAATCCTTTCTGATTTATCTAGGTACTACGTTATGTTTGCTTTATATTAGCAGTGTATCGTTTTACAGCTTGATGGATGCGGGGCACACAGGCAATTAGTATTGTGTATGCCATGCTACCAATTTTGCCCCTTTTATTCATATGATCCATTACAAAAAATTGTAATGTAAAATAGAGATGAGAATATTGGAACTATTTTGTGAATTCATACTAAATGTACTATATTGGTCATCAAACAGTTTGTAGTTGATACAGAAATACTTTCCTTTTTTCCCCTGATCTTGTTTAAAGAACTATCTCTCTATATTTGATGAAGGAAAACTTTACATATGGGGCCGAGATGAAGGTGATGGTAGGTTGGGCCTTGGTCCTGGTCGTGGTCCAGACCAAGCAGGTGGTCTCAGCATTCCCTTTGAAGTTAAAGCACTGCCTGTGCCAGTGGTTGCTGTTTCATGTGGCGGCTTTTTCACAATGACATTGACTGAAGAGGGGCAACTTTGGAACTGGGGTGGTAAGGGTGCTATGTCTATTGTTAGAAATTATATCTTGTCAATTATGGGAAGAAACTTGATTGAAATCTGAGTGCATCATTGTAGAGGTGCTTTGCCTGTGTCTAAAAGAGAGTGTTCGACATTTATCCCTAAACCCTCAGCTACGATTAAATTTATCATTTCCTTACTCATGATACCTAATGAATTATATAGTTCAGTTTCTTTTCGAAGTCCAACAGAAGTTTTGGTTATGCTTAATATTTAGTTATTCTGTCCAATATATATTCGGTACTTGGAAGGCAGGAAAAGCAATTGTAAGACTGTCTTGACAGGAAATTTATTGATTTGCACTTGGTCATTTACCCGCAAGTAGGCAAGAGCCAAGATTTCTACTAAGAATTAAAGTATATCCAAGATCAGAAAGTCACGACGTCGTGTATCAAAGTCCGTCTAGGTTTCTCATTCTATTTTATTTTTTCTTTTGGGGTTGGTTGAATGTTTAATGGGCCTTGTATTGGTAAAATGATAGCTTCTCATTTAGCCGTTCAACTTACTAATTTTGTTCAAAGTTGATTAAAAACATCTAATGTTCTTTTCTTTCCACAGCAAACTCCAACTATGAGCTTGGTAGAGGCGATAAAGTTGGTGGCTGGAAACCACAGCCTGTTCCCAGCCTGAAAGATGTGCGTTTAATTCAGATAGCAAGTGGTGGATATCATTCTCTTGCTTTGACTGGTACGATGAATGGAGAATCTTACAACCCCGCTGGAATATCTTTATGCACATGTACCGATGTATAGAGAAAATGCTATATGTATCTTATTTGGCTGTTCCTGAAATGAATTCAGACAAGGGGGAAGTGCTTTCATGGGGTCATGGTGGACATGGCCAGTTGGGTCATTCTTCCCTTCATAATCAGAAAGTTCCTGAACGAATTGAGGCCTTAGCTAATGAGAGGGTCACTTATATTGCTTGTGGAGGTTCTTCATCAGCAGCTATAACTGGTAAGATAAATCAATATATATTCAATGCTAATATTATACGAAGGGTTTGACATGATTTATTTTCTTTCACCTTGCTCTCATTTCATACTCACATGTCTGAAATAGTTCTAGAAAATATAAAGTAAAAGACATTCTTCGGTTGGTTGTTTGTGTTTCACCTGGACGGGGAGGGATGCAGACTAGTTCGACATCAGTATTTGTGCATCACTTACCAAAGGCAATGCCTATTTTCTTGGTTTTTTGGTCTACACTCTACATCAGTCTCATTCGATGATGAAAACCATTTATGTACCTGAGGTTCAAGTTTAATGAGATTATGGCACTTAGGGTTTAGGATATGAATGGGCAAAATTGTTTATTTTTGACAGATTTTGTTTTCTAATCTGTTAATATTTTATGGGAGGACAATGTTGCCTTTATTTAAGAAAAAGGAATTTTAAAACACTAGCTTCAAGAGAAAACCACCCTTCCATGCACCCCTGACACCAGCCGTCTGCCTTTTCCACCCTTCCGTCTTTTGCCAACGTGAATTCCCAACCTCCTTTTGCCACACCACGCCACCCCTTTCCCTACCCCTGTATGCTACACTCCCAATCTCTTTCTTCTTAGCTCCCTCTGCATGATTTCTACACCTTTTTCCCTATGCCAGCGTCTCATATCTTTCTTCCCAGCAGGGGTGGTTTCCTACCATGGATCTTATTGCTTCTTTTCTCTTTTATTTGCTCTCCCTTTGCCTTCTCTTGAGTTGCAGAAGTACAACTTAGTCGCCAGCCCATAACGGTGGATGGATTGTTACATTGAATCAGTCAATTCTGAATGTCCTGGTTGAGAAAAACTCTAGCTACTAAAATGATATTCCCTCATTTGGCCACTTTGGATCACTTTACGAGGAGGTCAAGGTTATTTCAGATTAAAGAATTAGACTTTTGAAATGCCCAGTACTTGAGGAAAAAGTCTAAGAACCTATAGAGGGACATTTTATCCAATGATGCCCTAAATCTAGCATATGCACGTATTATAGAAATCATAATAATGAACATCAACAGCGACAGTATTCAACAGGATACAATTATCTGTGTGCAAGTTTGGCTTAGCATATAAAATACAATTATTAGTTTGTTAATCAAAGCTCTAAACAATCAAGTTATTGTCAAAATATGCTGCTTCTTTTCCCAAACATACATAGCCCTCTTTGGTTCAGCTAAGAAAATTGATTAAAATGTAAGTCAAAGTCAACAATTAATTTTAATCATGCATTTCATGAAACCCATAACTTTGATCAAAATCTACTAAAAATTTGACTTTATCTAAACCAAACAGGGGCTTAGAAGCTTTCCAAACATTGTCTAATGCATGTGTTAAACTTTGTTTTTTTGTTTGAATGGTTTTAAGAAACACAATGTGCCAAAGACTAAATAAGAGTTGCTATGCACAGACAAAGGTAAGTTGTACATGTGGGGAAATGCCAAAGATTGCCAGCTCGGTATTCCTGGACTGCCGGAGGTACAATCATCTCCTGTTGCAGTAAGGTTTCTGGTAGATGATGACGACAACGATGAACTAGGAAATCACAACGTACTTTCTGTAGCTGTTGGTGCTTCTCATGCCATGTGCCTTGTTTCAAGATAAGGCTGCAGCTAACTCAACTCTTTTCTTCAATTTTCCCTGCTAATTGGTTATCATGCCCTGTCTAAGAAAAAAAAGTAGAAATTTATGATATCTGTATACTGATTTTCCTCTTGAGGCTGAAACCAAGGTATCAAGATCTAATATCTGTTTTGTACGCTGCATAATGTTTCAAGTTATCTTCAGCAGCCATAAGAATGAGGCCATTTCTATGTGTTTTGCATAATATGATGTTGCTTTCCTAAATACTAAAATAAGCTCGTAACAGAAAAAAAGTTATTTCTTGTATTAATCAATTATCATTGTAAAATATATGGCAATGGTCCTTTGAACAGGACCAGATTACTCTATAAAAACATTTGAAAACTAGATGGTTTAAAAATAAGTAGTTTACAATGAAAATAATCAAATATTGATGTCGGGTATCCTGTTATGTAATTATGTTGCAAGTAGAGCGATTTCATTTTGCCTACGCTCGAGCTCTCGAAGTATTGCTTGGGCACTGTTCCTGTAAACTGATTATTGTTAAGAAAGGAGTGATTCAAACTCTTGTATATTGTCTATATCTCAGAATTTAACTATGTGAAATATACCCCTTAACATTTACATCAAATAAATTGTTGGGTGGGGGTAGGAGGACGATAGAGGAGCAATAATAGAAAGATTTGCATCTGCAGAGGGTGTAGAGATTGAGAAGGGAAAAATGTCTCATTAAAGAAGCTAACGAGGATCGAAATAGGGAAAAAGAAAAAAAAAAAAAATAAAAAAAAAAAAAGAAGAAAATTGTGAAAAAAGTTTAATTAAAATTATTATTTTTATCTAATTTATTAAAGAGTTTCATTTTATTTTTTGAAGGTTCCATTATTGCAAATCTCCCCTAATAAAATGTGAAAGAAAAGTAGAATAGACTCCATCCGACAAGACTTGCAAAATCAACTGAAAAAGAAGAGGAATACACAAATTTCATGTCTTCTAGTCACGACGTAAAAAATACAATACGTATGAATTATTATTAAATGGATCACATTGTTTTCAGATTTTATGCATATATGGATTAAATAGTCTATCAACTGATCTACTTTACCGTAGCTAGTATTGCTGCATAATAGTATTAAGTATAAAAAAAATAAAATCTAAATAAAGTATTTTGTAGAAAAAAAGAAGCTGTGAAAAGTAAATGCAAGTATTTTTTATAATTAACTCATGAATTAATTTCTAAATATAAGACTTTAATAACAAAGGATTTTTTGAATTTCTATCAAATATTCTGTTTTTTTTTTTCGTACCATGGCTTTGTTGAATTTGCTAATTGTAACATGAAACTTCTCGTTCTTATCTCTTATCAAAAGAAGCTATTCAACAATGTGCGTCTAACATTTCGAAAGTCGAGAGACGATTTTACTCGTGTAAAAGAATGTGATTCTCATGTGCTTATTTAACGTCGGTGTGGATTTAAATAATATTATGATGGTGAAGATCAAAGGGAGTGTTACCATGAGGCATTTATCTTACTTGGATCAACGGTGACAAGCATTGCAAAGCCTCCAAAGTCGCAAGTTCCTCCACTGTTTTTAGTCTTTTGCCAATAACTATTAAAAGCGTAGGACGCATGTGATAGTACTATCTCCGACTGGTTGTAGAACCCATTAAGCTTAATATGTTCGCAATCGGCACTTGAAAATGTACATCCCCGCTAATAACTAACTAAATCTCGTGTTTTAAAAAATTCCTACATCTAGATCAAACTATTCTAAGAAGATTTAGTCTTAGCAGCGTACCTGAGGCGCATGCATAATCTAAAGCCTGTTGAGTTGATGAAGTAGGTATTGTTGGCTTGGCGACGCACCAAACAGCATGCTCAGGCTCAGTATAACTGTATAAGCTGGTGGTGGTGGTCAGAAGATTGAAGGTGGCCTTTTTTTGGTGGTGGGTGGTGGCGGGGCCGGAGTAATGGGGCTCTTTGTTTTTCTACTTTTGGGAGAGTGCTTCAAGAAACAAATAGAGAGAGCGACAACCTTTAGTAATAAAAGAAAATAGCGTTTGTAGTGGCACTTTAAGCTTCCTCTTTACTATTTAGAGTCTATTAATCTCCTTATTTGAGATATAACGCAAGTTCAATCGAATTATAGTCTCATTGTTCTTGTTCTGTAATGACGGATTTTTACATAAAAAACAAAGATCGTAAAAATCATTCAAACACAAGCTAGAAATGGTAATGATCATCGTCAATCTCCCTAATTCGTTTTTCAATATTATTCTTTTCAAACAGAACAGTTTTGAATTCAATAAACTTCGTTAAATTATTAAGTCATGAGATTCGTCCAATTACTCAAAATATTGTTCATATTAAGTAACCGTTGGGTCCCGTTTTGTCTTTTCCCAAGCTCTGAAATCCAATTCCAACGGCTATATCTGTCCACCGTTCCTTCAATCTAAATAGCTTATATTCAAAACCCATAAACATTTTAGCCTAATCCAGAATGGGCATTAATCGTAACAATGGTGAATCTACACTGGTAATCTTTGTGGAGTATCTAGAAACGTCCATGTCCAGAGATCTTCTCTACAAGTTCCCCGACAACTCCGCTTTCGATTTCGACTACGCCCAGAGTTCCATTTGGTCCCCTTTGCTCCCTCCGCCCATACATTCCTATCAAGAAAAAAGTGGCGTCTCTGTTCCGAGGAAATTATCGTACGAGGAAGGAGATGGGTTGCTGGAAAATACCAAGAAAATGACGGCCAAGTTCAAGAGGAAATTCACAAATGCTGTATTTGATCATCTTCACAAGTACCAAAAGATGAAAAGGAGAAAGCGGAAATCTATGGAATTTTCTTCGGTCCCTTCTTCTCATCAGCTAACTCCCACCTCCCCAGCACCAAGAAAGGTACTTCTTTACTCCCAAATGATAGTCATTACTCGACTAAAAATTGTGGGTCACAATGCAGCGGATTTCTCTTTTGGATTGTCTGTATTCTTCAATTTCTTTAACCAATGATTCTTGGCGATTTTGCATTAATATTCAAAAATTATTATATCACGTTTAGCTAAGCCTAAAAGAAGGTAAAAGTATCGAGGGTAACTTCTAAATTTAGCGAAATATATGTGTAAACATAAAAGCTACTTTTAAATAACTTTCTTCCTCCGTATCCCAGAGGTAAAATTTCGTATAGTTAAACACAGTGATTTATGTGTTTGTGCAGGGATGGGCAAAGGTACTGAAAGCTGCATCAAAGCATTTCAAGAAGAGGAAAGGGATCCCACTACCATAATTTGGGTGTTATATTAATGTAATTCTTTATTGGTTCTTACTCCTACTCTGTATTCGATTGAATCATGGTTGTACTCCCATAATTTAAACAAACTCTGTACTTGAATTTTAATTTGAAGCAGCACAAATTTCATCTACTAACTTTCTATATATTATTAGAATTATGCTAGATGTACATAATCATCTACATAATGGATTACACCCCCCTCACATGGAGGGGGGCCCACGAATATGTAGGCCCCCT
>CAIGRT010123384.1:0-10881 GCA_903798405.1 Fraxinus platypoda | reverse complement strand
AATTCTGCAATCTGGAATTTGATTCCGTTTGTAAGAAAAATGGAATTCTAAGGCAAAGGACTGTGACATACACCCCTCAACAAAATGGTATTACTGAAAGGATGAACATGACCTTATTAGAAAAAGGTTAGGTGTATGATTCACAGTTCTGGTCTTCCAAAATTCTTTTGGGAAGAAGCTTTAAAAACTGCTACATATATAATAAACAGAAGTCCTTCTAGAACTATTGATTTTCAAGCCCCTGAGAAACTGTGGTCTAATACTGTGCCTGACTATAACAGACTTAAGGTTTTTTGATTGTGCTGCTTATTCCCATCAAAATGAAGGAAAACTTAAACCAAGATCCTTAAAATGTGTTTTCTTAGGGTATGGAGATGAGGCCAAAGGGTACAGACTTTGGGTGAAATGTAAGGATGGTTTCTAAGTTATTATCAGTAGAAGTGTGATCTTTAATGAAAGTGATTTTCCTTGTAAAGTTACTTTTGAAACAGAATCTACTAAGTCTGTTCCTATAAAAGAAACCACACTGGAAAAACAGACTGTAAACTACTATGATCAAAATGATTTAATTGAGGTGAAGTCTACTCAATCTGATGTGAATCGGGAACTAAGTGAACTTGAGGCAGAAATTGAATAAACTAACTCATCTCTTGTTGACTATCAATTGACCAGAGATAGAGATAGGAGGAATAGGATTCCCTCCACTAGATTCAACAATGATGACTTTGTCACCCTATTTTCAGCTTTGGACTCTTTGAATTCTAAACCCTCTACCTTTGAAGAATCTATAAACTGTTCTGAATCTAAATTCTAGAAAGAAGCCATGAATGAGGAAATGGAATCTCTGATCAAAAATCAAACTTGGATTCTTGTCAACAAACCTGGAAATCAAAAGATTGTTGACTGTAAATGGATTTTTAAGATCAAAGAAGGAGATCCTAATACATGAGGTAAAATGTATAAAGTTAGACTTGTTGCCAAAGGGTTCACCTAAAAGGAAAGAGTGGATTATAATGAGATATTTTCTCCTGTTGCTATGTACACTTCCATCAGAATTTTACTTGCTTTAACTGGTCATTTTAACTGGGAACTTGATCAGCTTGATGTAAAAACTGCATTCTTAAATGGAGACCTTGATGAGACCATTTATATGAAACAGCCAGTGGGTTTTGAAGTTAAATCTACGTTTGAAAATGTTTGTCTGTTGAAAAAATCCCTCTATGGCCTGAAGCAGGCTCCTAGACAGTGGTACAAGAAGTTTAATTCCTATATTCAGTCTTTGGGTTTTGTTAAGAGCAATTATGATTCAAGTTTCTTTTTCAAAGGGTCAAGAGGATCTGAATCTTTTATATGTTGATGATATGTTACTTGCCTGTCAAAACAGATCTGAAATAGATTTTATTAAGTTAAAATTAAAATCTGCTTTTGAAATGAAAGATCTAGGACAAGCTAAAAGGATTCTTGGCATGGAAATAGAAAGAAACAGAACTGATTGCATTTTGTGTTTGAAACAATGTGCTTATACAAAGAAAATACTTAAAAGATTTTCTATGATTGACTGTAAACCTGTTTCTTTGCCTATTGCAAATCATTTCAAACTGTCTAGTGAACAGTCACCTAAAACTGATGAAGAGTTTAAAAGGATGGAAAATATTCCTTGTACCAACACTGTTGGGTCTATAATGTACTTAATGATTTGCACTAGACCTGACTTAGCCTATGGTATAAGTATTTTAAGCAGGTTTATGGCTAATCTTGGTTAAACACATTGGTTAGCTATAAAATGGATGTTAAGATACTTGAAAGGTTCTTTTGAATTGGGCTTACTGTTTAAAAAATGTGACGAAGGCATTATTTTGAAAAGCTACACTGATTCTGATTTTGCTGGAGATTTAGATAAAAGAAGAACTAACTCTTCTTATATTTTCACTTTGTGTGATGGTTGCATTAGCTGGAAATCTCAATTGCAAAAACTTGTTGCCTTATCTTCTACAGAGGCAGAATATATAGCTGCATGTGATGCTGTTAAAGAAAGTCTTTGATTAAAAGGATTACTTAGTGAAATTGGATTTGTGAATAATTCTGTTAAAATCTATATTGACAATCAGAGTGCTATACATCTCAGAAAAAATCCCATGTATCATGATCGAACTAAACATGTTGATATAAAGTTTCACTTTGTGAGGAACATGGCTGAAAAATTTCTAATTAGTCTAGAAAAAATTTCCACTGAATTTAATCCCTCTGATTTGGAAACCAAGGTACTACCTTTGAGTAAGTTCAAAATCCTTAAAGCCATTTTGGACGTTTCATTTGGTGGTTACAGTTTTGTTTTGGTGTGAGATGGTTCTCTGTGTAATTAGGGTTCATCTATTCTCTCTGTCGATTTGTAAATCTTAGTGGCTATTCTTTTAATCTCTGTAAAATCTGAGTGATAAGGCATATATTATACTTGGTGTATAAACTGTGAGAGATTGTATATGTAATCTGTGTGATTTAAGGCGAGACAAAAACTGTGAAGAAATCTCATACATTTGTAACGATTCTTGGTGATTTTAGTGGAACAATATCCAAATTTGTGGATGCTCAACGGGTGAGTAGGCCAATTGGCTAAACATCCAGGCCTTTGGACGAAAAAATCTTTGTGTTATTTTATTTTTCGCGATTTACTGTTTTTATTCATGTTCTTTACGAACTCTGGGACCAACAGTTGGCTTCACAGACCTTTGTGATGCATGGATGCCACGAACAAATTTATTCCGGGTGGTGATAATGAGGTTGGTGAAGTGGTTGGAGAGGGTTAGTGAGTTGCTGGAAATACCGGGTAATTGGGATGTCCAAAAAAATCACTGACAACTTTATTCCGATTGACAAAATTGATTCTTTTAATTTTGTTAGTAACAGTGGATAAAAAATGATTTGGCATTATGACAATAAAGGAAGGAAGGTACACGGTTCACAGTGGTTATAGGCTTCTAGTTGAGGGAGACTTTAGCGAAAATACCATGGAGGACAGGAGTCTGGAAAATGGACGCACCCTCAAAAGTGCTAGAAAATCTCCACAAGATGTTGAGACAATGAAGAATAATCCACCATCTGGGCAATAAACTCTGCCGCGAAAAGAAAAGTTAAAAAGAAGAAGAAAACGGAATTGCATAAAGCATTATTTGAACCATCTCCTTCAGTTAGAGCTGCTTTAGGGACTCTAAACAAATAGCCTTTGCAGATTCTTCAAGCCTTCAACTGGATTGCAAAAGCAGAAATCAAATCCAGAAAGAAGGAACATAGAACTTTAGAAAATCTGAATTTTAAATTTGAGATTAATATATACTTTTATGTAAAAGATTGTGGATGTTTTTGTTTTGTTCTTCTATCAGTTTCAACTCCTATTTATAATGAATGATCATACAACACGAAAGGATATTACTTTTAGGATGAAGAAGGCCCCTTTTGGTGCCAAAAACTTAACAGCGAAGAACATCAGGTGTGCTGCCAACACAGCCATCTATGTTCACTGCGTGGCAGTTGCGCTATGCTGCCGGTAGAACTCCATCCCTTTTTTCCAGCCTTGATCTATATTTCCCCTTCTAATCCATCAATATTTGAACAATATATCTAACAAAAAGTTCAGGTATTTTTCATGTGCCGCATTTATATTGAAGCTATTCCTGCGACATTCAATTCAACTAAGAGAATGATAAGGCTGAGTGGGAGATGCTCCAGTGTGGTGAACTGAAAATGAGTTGCCATGTATTGCCCTTATGTAAACCTTCAAAATAGGTACGGAAGATTTTAGGATGGTGCGGTATGATCAAACAAATGCTGATTGGTTTTGACAAAAGGGATATTTTGGTGGCCCTGCATTAAACAAGATTGTGAGGAGCTGAACATTGGACATGTGAGGGTATCTTTTTTGGGTTCTGTGGAAATTGGAATGAGAGGAACAAAGTTTTTCATGGAGGATATAGCAGATTAGTAGGCTTCTTAGGTCAGTAGGCGATGGATATTGACGCAAGGTCTAGAAAGAGAAAATGGGAGGGATGATCAGGGGTGAACTAGCTGGAGGAGGACGAAAATTTTGGCATCCGCCGGTAGCAGGCACAGTAAAGATGAACACAGATGCAACAACTGGGCAGGCAAAGGAGAAACTATTTGGATTGGAGTCAGGAATCGTGTTCATGAGCGAGCGGTGATATGTGTATTGTCTAAACGTTTGCGGGGGCTCTATTCAGTGGATGATGTCGAAGCCTTAGCACTAAGGGAAGAGCTGATGTTTGCTCAATCAATTGGGTTCCGACTGGAAATGGTGGAATGCGACTCACAAAGGACCTTGCAGACTTCGAAGTCAGAATCCACCTGCGCACCTAATGAGGTGTGAATGCATGATATTAATAAATTTTCAGGGCTCATTTGATATGATTTTTGAAAAGTCAAAAAGTTATTTTTGAACCTGTTTGGCTAATTTTATGAAAGTGTTTCTTCTAGTTAGAAGGACTTTTAGAGAAAATTGATTCAACGTGACTTCCTATAAAAGCACTTTCGGAATAGGGAAGTCTTTTAAAAATTAGTTTCCAAACAAAAATTAAGGTAACTTTCTCTAACTATAGAAAGTAAAAAAAAAAAAACTATGCCAAACGGATCTTTAGTGAATGTAGAAAGTGGTTTATGTTATTTTGTTCCCTAACACGGGAATGATGCTCATGGACTCACATTTTTTGCTTGTTTAGCGAACTACATTCTTTTATTGGGTTCATTGTATTCCTTCGTTCCTCTTGCCTTTTCATTGGGCTATCTGAATTAAAAAAGCTGAATTTACTTCGAAAATTTGTACACACGCCATTTAAGTTTAATGGACTCATCCACATGGTTCTCATGCATTACAATTCTCTCATAGGCTTCTAGTCGAAACCCATCCATTTCAATCAACTGGAGTAATCACTTTTCATCAACTGCTTTCAAATCAAAATTTTAAGTTTCTGACCGCCCGTAAGAACGATGTTCTCATTCAACGGCAAGTGGCACGCTTTTCCAAAAAATTAAGCAATAAGGAGACATGCCTATAGGTGTTTTAAAAGTTGTTCTGTAAGCCCACAGAACATCGTCAAGTTTCTTAGACCAATCATTTCTCGAAGAATTCACTGTTACCTCAGGTATCCACTTTAATTCCCGATTGGAGATTTCAACTTGCCCACTAGTTTGAGGGTGATAAGAAATAGCTATATGGTACCGGACGCCATATTTAGCCAATAATGACTTAAGTTTCCGATTGCAAAAGTGTTTGCCCCCATATGATAGCTTGAGGTGTGCTATAACGGGTGAAGATGTACCTTTTTAGAAACTCAATCACCACCTTAGCATCTTTGGTTGGCAATGCTACTGCTTCCACCCATTTGGAGACATAATCAACTACAACTAGAATATACTGATTTGAGAACAACAGAGGGAATGGCCCCACAAAGTCAATCCCCCACACATCAAACAGCTATACCTCTAGAATAATATTTAAAGGCATCTCGTTTTTTCTAAAGATGTTTTTTCGTGCGTTGGCATCTGTCGCACCTATTCACGAACTTAAAACATCTCGAAAGAGTGAAGGCTAATAAAACTTAGATTGTAAAACTTTAGCAACTGTTTTTGATGCACCAAAGTGTCCTGCATATGTAGAAGAATGACATTGCTCCAGTATTCGAGATACTTCATCCTCAGGAACACAACGCCGAATAATCTGATCTGCCCCTCGCCTTAGCATAAAGCATAATAAAATCTGAGCTCTCATGTGATTATCAAGTGATGTAATCGCCTTCGTTATCAGCACATTGTGCGTGTTAATCTTGAAATATATTTCATTTTCAACCCAAAGAATGTAAGATAATGAAGTCTTCCTTGGAGGCATAGTCATAGACTAGTGAGAAGATGATATTGTAGGATATCTTGCCTAACTATATGAAATTTGAGATTTAGACTATCATCTCATTTTGAGCTTAGCATCACTGTGCATGGATGTTCGAGGGACACTTCAACTAGTAGAAAACAAGCCACATAAGAGACACCATGCTACCTAATTTCATTTATTCTATGTACTGTTCTTAATACCGCCCCACTGCTACAACTATCAGATATTATTCACCATATCATAGAACCTTATCAGGGAGGGTTTCTTATATATTTCGTTTTAAATGGTTAGAATTACACTCAGAGCCTGTTTGGTACAGATTCTCATTTTCTACAGTAAATCAATTTTCATTTTCAACCACACATTCTTCAATAAAATAATATTTTCCATCACATCAATACTTTTTTCTTCTTTTTCAACCACACATTTCCCATCATATCACTATTCAAAAATCAATTCTTCCCCCAAATAATAAAATAATATTTTCCATCACATCAATACTTTTTTCTTCTTTTTCTACCACACATTTCCCATCATATCACTATTCAAAAATCAATTCTTCCCCCAAAAATCCCTACCAAACACACTCTCAATCGTGAAGATTGAAATTTGATTTTCTTGTTACTTTCATAATCTACAGCCATACATGTTGAAGCCATGGAAAATTTCACTTTCATACAGCTTTAGTTTTCCTCTTGTTATGGTTGAATGTAGTCAAGTTTAATGGTTAGTTATTCACATTTCTTCTCCCGTATATGGGAAAACAAATACACAAATTCTAATATTTTGGCAACCAAAAATAAGGGAATTGTGGGAAAACAGAGCAGCACGCATACAACACCAAGAAAGTGTTCTCTATATAGGGTTGGAAGCAAGTTCTTGATGCACCCGCCATCCACCCACCTGACAAAAAATGCCATAAAGATATTAATAAGGGAGGAAAATCCTAGGAAAAGAACTCTTATTCAGAGATTTAAATAGAAGATTAAGTTAAAAACACATTGTTGTTTCATGTGCATGATAGATTTTGAGTTCAAGAACATTGATGAAACGTAATGCCTGCCGTATGAAGATCTTTAACGTGGCCGACTAAGAGGCATGAGAAAAGAAGGAAATAAATACAAAAAAATATGAAAATAATGTAGATGCATGTGATGCCAAAATCTAAATCAAATACAGTGCTAGACCTAATGTATTTATCTTTTACAATTGGTGGTGCACCAAAGCTGTTTTCTTCGTCAATAAAAGTGGGAAGTCCACCAATTGTCAAGCCCAGAAAAAAACAATATGGCATCAAAGATATAAAGTAAAATGTACCATGCATTTATACACAAAGCTTGATCATCAATTTGTTTAACCCAAATGCTGTTTAACCAGTCCATTTCAAATATGATTTTAAAATGTCATCTCCCATGGGCTAATAATAAGACTAGAAAGCAAGCGTAAACATTTCTCCATTAGCTCGTAGCAGTGAGGTGCTTTATGAGTTGTGTCAAATTTCAATGTCATTGTTATTAGTGCATGCCACTGTACAGAAATTACTTCTATATGTGAAAAATGTTCCTGGAAAAACAAAACTAGAACTTGGTTCATGGAACCACATTGCTTCGTCCAAGAGATTTGGAGATAGAAATAGACATGCATTTCATGTTTTCGAGGGAACCGTGGTCATTATGGAAGTAAACAGTTTTTCTTTGCTCGATGATATTTTGGACACAAAATTTCATCGCTGCATGTATCAAATCTTGGATTTTCTGGATCATGTAGATAGAATTTGAGAAAGCTTTGTTTAAAAGTCTGCTTTTGCACCTATCTTTACTATAATAAAACTCTAACGCATCAAAAAAATAGCAACATCCAATTAGCTTAAAAAAGAAACTTCAACGAAATTTAATCCACCTGAAGTTTAGGTTATTCATGTTAATTCAATAATGAAATACACAATTTCCCTGAACTACTCACTGAATTTAAATGTTCAAGAATGAACTTTCGCTCACAACAAAGTTGCAGCACCTCGACATAGAATGCATGGCTTGAATAACGAATATGACTTCTACGTGTTTCTTAAATTTACAAGGTTGTAATCACAATAGACATGATGGAAGATCTCACTAATGCAAACATGCTACTTCAGTATCTGAAATTACATATGAACAAGAATACTTTGTGTTTCTTTCTTTTCTTTGCCAACAGGCCCTGTGACAGGTTTTGAATAGTAAATTCTCATCCTAACAAGTTAGACAATACTTTAGAAGAGCAAAAATTCAAGAGTAAAAAATGAGATGTTTTTATAACATGACAATTATAAGACATTATTAGATTTCTCCGTCCCAATAGTAGCAGAATGATTGATTGATTGTAGAACTAAAAATTTAAGGATAGAGATATCGAAATAACCAACTTAACTGTCAATGTAGGTTCATGGGAAGTACTACTAGTAATATGTTGATTTGTATTGATTTAGGAGGCAAATAGGTGTTGATTTTGACTATTTGGGGTCAATATTGATCAAATTGAGTAGATTTTGTCAGGTTGGGGTCAATTTGACTAAATTAGTGTTGCTTCTAGTAAAGATATTTAAGCTATTTACACAAAAAAAGGCCCTTTAAACAAAGAATCAAAATGTAAGCAATTTTGCATTTTGCACATTAGAAGAAGGCCATTTTAAAATTCCTCAAATAACCAATATCCAGTTAAGTGTACAAAAACTAGACCAAAATGTAAGGATTTTTTAATCGATTACGTGGGCTTATATGTGAATTATTGTGTATTAAATTAAAAGTTATCAATTTTGGTTAAGCCCATTTAGAGTAGTCTAATAATATTTCGATATTTTGAGTATTGAAGCATCTAATTAAAGTATGTGCCTTATGTGTAGAGACCATGCATGTTCCTAATTTCATGATGGGCCGAATTAGGTTAATATGCCGTTAGTATATATACACGATTATGGTCTCCGGACCACATGGTGATTGTTCATTCTGTTTTGACTCCCATCATCAGAGAGAAAAAGGGACAACGTGTTGATCTGGAAGACTAAAACCGTAGGATTCATTCATTGCATTAACCATGTCTGATTTTGGTACGCTTCCGCTTTGGTTCATAAATTCTTGGTGATCCAACATGAAAGATCATTATAACGGTAACAGTTTTTCCCTACAAGTGGTATCAGAGCTAATTCATGTTGAATAATTGAGAATCGAAATTTTAATTTGATTCTTGTGATACTTTCATTGTTTTCAAATTTAGCAATTTCGGATTTAGTTTTTGTTGAATTTGAAAACTTTTCGGCATGTCTTCCATGATTCAGATTGAGGAATTTCAGTTTTTTTCGGATTTTCAGTTTTAAAAAAATATTCAAGAAGTCGCGCGGGCTGCAATGAAGCAGCGCCGTCGGCCGACGAGGCGACAGCACCCGCAGTTGGTACAGCAGACGTAGCACCGCGCCACACACAAATGGTGCTGTGCAAGATGGTGCTTGCTGTTGCGCATGTTGTAGTTGCGAGGGCTAATTCCAGCCACCGAGGGACGACGCTCCCTGTGATTTTGTTTTGCCTAAGGTTTGGGTGATTTTTTGGGGGTGGGGGCCTGGGCTGCAAATTTGATAATTTCAGGTCATTGCTTACAATTTCAGATTAGTGTTAGGGTTGCAATTTTAAAATGTCTTTTTAATAATTCAGCCCCTAAAGTTTAAAGTTCATCCAAATTGGCATTTAAATTTCTGGGTTTAATAATTCAATCACTGAAGTTTGAAAAATTAATTAATTTGGGTAATTAAAGTTCTGAATTTTGTAATTAAAACCTTCAAAATTTCTAATTTGTTCAAATTAGCCCCTAAAATTTTGAATAATTAATTTTTGACCCATAAAGTTTTGGATTATTAACATTTGGGCCCCTAAAGTTTCAAAATAAATAAAATATGCAAATTCAGTGATTTTCTTTTTCAAATTTTGGTACAAAGTACTCTTTTGAGAGATATAATATTTGAAAGTGAATTAATTAAAGTAATATGTTGCCAAAGCAAACTCTCTTGTGGCAATTAATTAACTTAGAATATTAAAAGGTGTTTGTTTGTGTGTGTTATCCATGCGAATATTTGATTGACCCAAAGAAATGTCAATATTTAGCCGAATTGCACATACACCTGTGGTGATAAACATGTGGCGATTATTTGGTTCAACGTGTGTTCAATAAATAGATCCAAAGAAAGGTTTATTGATTGACATGTTTCTTTATTGTCACTATTTGATCACTACACCAAGTGTTTAACGTGTGATCAATAAATCGGTCTAAAAAAGGTTTATTCATTGACATGTTTCTTTATTGTCAATGTTTGATCACTACACCAAGAGTACAAACTTACAAGTCAATATTTCTGTCCAAAAACTA
The DNA here is from genome assembly GCA_903798405.1 of Fraxinus platypoda. Lineage (NCBI taxonomy): Eukaryota > Viridiplantae > Streptophyta > Magnoliopsida > Lamiales > Oleaceae > Fraxinus > Fraxinus platypoda. The sequence continues at coordinate 599 of CAIGRT010123384.1, read as the reverse complement.
AATATTGATGTTGTGCTAGGTATCTTGTGATGTGCCCTACCATTATTTGAAATTATTATTTGCATATTAAGGATATTTATGTGAGCTGTTCCAATTAATTGTTCTCTAATTCAGTTTCAGTTTCTGTTGCTAATATCTCTGCTAGCATCAATTCAATTCCAATGACTAATGGCACCTTCAAGACATGACAAGAGAACGTGATGATTGTTCTCGGAGTCATGGATCAGGACCTTGCTTTATGGGTCGATCAACATGCTGCACTTACTGATAAGAGTACCTCTGATGACAAGAAGGAGATGGAAAAGTGGGAACAATCGAACTGTATAAGTTTGATGGTCATGAAATGTGCTATTCCAGAAGAGTTTCAGGGCACTATGTTCGATAAGGTGACTACGGCTAAGGGTTTCCTTGAGGACCTCGAGAAGATGTTTGCTAAGAATGAAAAGGCTGAAACTAGTATACTTTTGGCGAACCTTATCTCAATGAGGTGCAAAAGGAAAGGAAACATACAGGAGTACATTATGGAAATGTCTCATATTGCTTCAAAACTAAATGCACTCAAGTTGGATTTATCTGAAGACTTGTTGGTGCACTTGGTT
>CAIGRT010123383.1:0-14785 GCA_903798405.1 Fraxinus platypoda | reverse complement strand
TTGGTGTTTGTGTGCCTCATTGATTTAGTAATTTTGTTGCATGCTCGTTCTATGCCATTGTGTGAAATTGACTTATGCATGCCTTTTTTGTTTTATTTTAATTTTACTTTTCTTTACTTTTGATTGAGTTGTTATTTTATTTTGTGTTGTGTTCTATGCATTCTGTTTTTAATTTCTTCAACAAAAAAAAAAAAAAGGAAACAAATTTTTTTTATGAGGACATTACTTTTTCAGTTTAACATATGATGTACTTGATTTTTTTTGTTGTGATCAATCATTGGGCTAATCGATAAGCTGTATCATGGTTTCTATTACTGGCTTAGATTATTCATGGAGTACTTAGTATATGAGTTTTCATGTATCTTCTGCACTGTACACTCTATGATCTTGTAAGTGAGACTCTACCGCGTGTGTGAGACTTAAGATGTCAATCACATGTTAGTAAGGTGACTTTGAACGTGATTTAACCATATGTATTAGAGCTAAACTCAAGTTTATCCCTGATATTATCAAATAGAAAAAACAAAAATAAAATAATCATACAAAGAGCTCAATATCTTATGTTTTTCTTTGAAACTTATTTGACTCGAGTAATTAAGCTTGGGGGGGTATCTCATAACCTGGTATCTATGGTCGACTGGCTTGGGTTAACCGACGTAAAGCTTGCTATAGGGGTCATTTTAGTCGGTTAATGAAGAAAAGCTTGCACTTAAGATGGAAAATAATAATGGGCTTCGTTTACTAAATGGTATGACTCATATAATGTTGCTCATACTCAGGGGGAGACATAGTGCTTCAACTTTTAATGAGCTTTCCGTTATAGGTCCAAATGTGCTTTACATGGTTTGCCTTTAATAAGTAGGGGAATACACTTATTGGCAGTGATGTTTCGCGTATCTTTTCTCACAAATTTAAGGCCCGGAGTCCTATTTTCAAAGGATTAGTGACACTTTATACATATGGGTCGCTTATACAATTTACTCCATGATAACGTGAACTAAGTATGTGGGAAGGTTTACTGTTCATTGTTTATCTTTGTGCGTGATTCATAACAATATTTTCGAGTTCTAATGTGTTAATGCCCCTATTTCATACTCAAAGCGAGGGTGTAAAGCATGTTTTTTGGTTACAATATTGCCCTTGTAATTTTGTAACAAAAAAAGGGAGTAGTTAGATATGTTTTTTATGGAGTAGATACTTTGCTTTTAAATGGATGTATATTTTTTTTATCTACTTGATATATCTACAAACTTTTGAGGTTGATTATGTAATATAATTAGTTCTGCTAAATTAAGTTTGATGTTTTAGTAGTATCGATGTATCTTCTTGGTATGATGGGTTGCATTGGTACCATTTCTTGATTTAGCATGCATGATTGAAACTGATAATACTACGTGTTTTGTAGATTGCCTATATTTTTTAAATTGTTTGAACTGCTTTACTTATACCGTTTTCCATACATTTCATATTGGGTGTTGAGTTGTCTATTTCAGGAAACAGGTGCTGATTAAAATGCAAAATTCGTTCAAATCAGTTAGTTGTGTTAGATTTTTGAGTCTGTATTTCATATTTGATTACTGCATTGACTTTAGTTAGTAGTTTTGTCATAGAATGTCAAATGGGGAGCTTGTTAGGTGTTAATTATATAATGGCAATTTTGTAAACAAAATGGACNTTAAAATGCAAAATTCGTTCAAATCAGTTAGTTGTGTTAGATTTTTGAGTCTGTATTTCATATTTGATTACTACATTGACTTTAGTTAGTAGTTTTGTCATAGAATGTCAAATGGGGAGCTTGTTAGGTGTTAATTATATAATGGCAATTTTGTAAACAAAATGGACTTAATTGTAAATATTGTAAAAAGTCAAGGAGTAATATGTAATTATGTAAAAATAGGTTTTTAGGTTTAGGGGTTTGAGTATGACAAAAAAGGAAAATACGGCGCATATTTTCGCTAGACTGTCGCCATGGATTGGCTCGAGCGTCAAAAACAGAACCTCCAACGCTCGACTGTCGCCCTGACTTAGCTCGAGCGATAGCCTATTGCTCGACTGTCGCTGAGCTCTCGCTCGAATGACATGGTTGTTCGGGAAATTTTTATTTCATGATTTAAATGCTTTTTCCCTAACCCATTACTTTTCTAACTTACCTATAAATACTAAAACACATCTAAACATGAAAAAGAAGGTTGATCATTGAGAGAGCAACATCAGATAGAATTCCTATTTTCAACCTTCATCGTGTGAGTTTGTTTTGGTGAGAAAAACGTCACTCTCGTAATCCAAATACCAAACTGTTCTTTCTATCACATCTGTCGGAGTTGCTGAAGATCGAGGAAAGTTGACTGGAAGTTCCAGTCGTTGAAGAATGGGTTGTTCTTCGTGGATCCACAGGAGATAGACGATTTCACAAAGTTAGGAGTTGCTGCAGGAGAGCACAATCCATGTAATGACCCGACCTTACGCCGGAGCCGTTATCATATCGTACGTACTATCCTCTTTGAGAGGGTCTGGGCCCATCTTACCCATCATGACTTTCTAACGCGTTCCCCACGATTCGAACCCAAGACCTCTATCATATTGGAGACTTAAGTTGAATCATGGTACCAATTGGGCAAGTATTCAACTTAAGTCTCCCATATGATGGAGGTCTTGGGTTCAAATCCTAAGGAATGCGTCAGAAAGCCGTGAGGGGTAAGATGATGCTAGACCCTCCCAAAGTGGACAATACGTATAATATGATGATGGTTCCGGAGCAAGGTCGAGTCGTTACAATCCAGGAGAGTTTTGGAAACTGTAGCTGGGAGTGGTGCAGGAGCACAAAATCCAGGAGAGCTGTTGGAATTGCAGTCGGAGATCAGATAGTACGTGTCGTCGTCTAGGCTGGTAGCCTGTAAGTTACAAATCGTTTATAGTGAATTGTTGACTGACAAAGTGTTCGAAATTTTTACCTAGTTGGGGTTTTTCCGTGATCATACCGTGTGTTTTTACAGTTTTCTGTATTGATTATATAAACTGCAGTATTCAAACATAGGTTAAATTGACTTGTGTGTTTAATCATCTAGAGATAATAAATTGGTGACATGTTGCTAATTAATTGATAATTTTAATTCCGCATAATATACCTATTCATCCCCTCTAAGTATTGTTAGGGTCGAACTACGTAACTTTCAATGTTCATGTGACATTATTGTATTGCTTATCTGATCATACAGTGCTCCAAAATGTTCGAAAGGAAATCAAATTTTGAATTTGCAAGTCTTAATGTCACCTTTTTGAAGCATAATTTGTTATCAGTCTCTATCACTTAGCTCTTTTTGATGCATCTTTTGCAATAAGTTGAAGTCTAGTACATTATCGTCACTTTCTGCAGCTGGAACCCAAATTCCATTGATGCTGCAACATGAAATACACCATCATAACCTCTCACTGCTTCATTGAAGCTTCCATATTCTTGTAAATAACCCTTCTGATGAGAATTCACGAGCCATGACCCCATGTAATTAGTTGCTCAGATTCTTCTTTTAACTGATCTAGCTCGAGTAGCCTTCGTAAAAAAACCATAATCAGTTTTTCTGTTGCAAAAATGTGACATGAATGAAAATAGAAATTGAGAGACTAAATTGATATAATTTGAAGTTGAGGGTTCAAGTTTAGCTATCAAATGTGAGTTTAAACATCGTCCATGTCATTTAGTAGAATTTGCAACGTTTATACAGTAAGTAGCAAGAAAGTTGCTAATGCTGCACAAGAGTTCCATTGTTTCACGTTCTTTAGGAAGAATACACTAAAGTGCCAATCCTAATTTTTCTATTTGGTTTATGAGGAGACATAAAAGGAATGTTGAAGCATATACAATATTACAGAAAAGAAAAGGAAACTGGAAGCAGGTTCAAGAATTGGTATCCTAAGAAGTCGTAGCTATTTCTGCTGTTTTTTGTCTCATGCCCTTTGTCCAGGCATTGGTTTCTTTGTTTCACTAGCCCCATTTGCAATTTTTTCTCTGTTGGAAATTTGTTTTGATAGTCATAATTACCAGATTTATTTTTCACTTGAGCTAGTAGATTCTCGTCTTAGGATTATGAATTCTTATAGATAAGGTTAGATTTTTCTGTTTTCATTTAACGTTGTCCACGTATCCAAGCCTATTAGGTCAGGCCATGTCACATGACACGTTGTTTTTCGTATTTATGTGTTACATTTGTAAATTTAAAATTGTGTGTTAAATTTTCATTGGCAAGACAATCACAAAGATAGGGAAATAGATACATGCCAAAGAATCGGTGACAGAATTTCATTATCATTAGAAAAACTGGCTAAGTGCATGTTTGACACTCATTAATTTATTTTATGGTTTGCTACAGGATCATTTTCAACTACACATTCACACAATAAAATATTCTACACGTATACTAGTTTTCCTACATTTTAACCACGTTCACCTAAAAATCACTGTTCAAAACTCATTTTTTCCATGATAATGGTTGTCAAACAGGCTCTAATAAAGAAAAATTGTCAAAGATTTCCTAATCAACTAATTTTCTCTCCTCACCACCTCAATCTTTTCTCGTCATTTGAATTTCATTAGTCTCTTCATTTTGACAAAAAGAAAAAAAAGTAAGATATGGGAACCACCTCACACAAGATTAGGGATGTAACGTGGGTCATGCCTTTCCTATGGATCATTCTGGACCTTCCTGCACGCATATTGCCCTACATGGAAACGCTTTTATGGTCTGGAACAATCCACATGCCCACAGTATTCAGGCTGTGTAAATTGGCCATGAAATGTCCCAACGACCGGAAATTTTTGGTATCCGTCTTTATTATCCTATCCACTGCAAATCTGCAAGCAAAATGTTTCTTTCTTGGATTTTATAAAAGTGGAAACGTTTGTGTTCCTTTAGTCCATCTAAGCAGCACCCGGCCTGGTATGGGGTAATCTTATATTCTGCAGCAAAAACAGTATGGCTTTTAATACTCTTGTGGAAAAAAAATGCCAATTTATGATACCTACCTTCTTTTGGATTCAGAAATTTGAAAAGAACTGAACATGGAGTATTTCATGTTCACGAATGTTTGAATGGAGAATTAGCCACAGAGAAACCGATACGATTTGAAGGAATCCAGTTCAGTAGGCATTTACTGTTGATTTAGACTCTTCATAGTGTGAACAACCCGAGTTCACATTGCTCCGGTTTAATTTACATTCGAAGTTTGTGGGGGTTCTTGTTCGTGTAATTCCGCAAGTGTACTGATCGTGACAAGTAATAAAATGGATTTATTGTCACAAACACTATTATCAAGTTTTAAACTAACATAGCTTCAATTTAAGTAAAACAGTAACCAATTATCAAATCAAACTGTGATTTGTAACTAAAATCTACTAAGTTAATTAACGAAATCAAATTAACACGATTGACAAGATTATAAGGTTAGGTAGATACAATTTTCGATTTCACTTAGGTTGTTTAAAATGAATCTAATTCCAATTCATTCAGCTCATTTTCATACATGCCAACGATTGAATTAACCTAATTTAGCTAGTGATCTCTCTCAAGCAGCATCATATTCATATGTCCAAATTTACCATATCTCTATGTAAATTCACACCCATATGAATGCATAACATATAGGAATTCAATATGGATTACATAGTCTATAATCATCTCTCGATCTCTTATAATACTTATGTTATTTATTGCACGAGTTAAAATCATACATCACCTCTCGATCTCAGTATTAGTATTATCCCTAAATCAATCAATTTTGCGTATACAATTGAAACAATTGAAGTATTAAACACACAATAATTAATTGACACGTATTAAAGTGGCATGAAATCTTAGAATTAAACAAATATTAAAAACCCTAAGTTACATAGTTCATCCTAATATAAAAAGTATTTAGCCGCTCAAAATGTTGAAATCAAACAAATAAAAGTTGGAAGACATCACCTAGTTTAATTATAATAAATAAGATAATCTTCGCCACACGAATCCCAACAATTTTTCTTTGTCTTCTTCCCTACGTAAAGTAAATCTCTCGGTAAATTGACGACGGAACGTGATTAATTCCACGATTATTGCACAAATTCTTGTACAAAAACTGGAATTATTTCTTCCTTCCTATTGCCGTCCGGGTCTGCTTCTTCTCTGCGTCTGTATTCTCTCTCTCTCTCTTATTTTTTATTTTTTTCCCCCAAAAGGATTCCTTTTCCATTGGTTTTAAGCCCAATTAGATTCCCAGTCCACTTGTATTTTGAAGTTGATTCCTATTTCAATTTCAATTCCAAGGCTAAATTAAATTAATATTTCTCTTCCAAGGCTTCACTTCTTTCTAATAATGCATTTTAGTTCTTTACCTTATAATGTGTGGGATTTGACTCCAAAACGCAACTTTTATTCAATGTTGTCCTTCTCGATCCAATTTCGGGTTTTCTTCTAAATTAATCCAAAAAATACAAATAATTAAGTATCAAATTCTAAATAATGCTAACAAAAGTCACTTTTGGTGATTTAAATAAGTGTAAATTTAACACTTATGAGTTCTCTCGAGTCATTTCCCTTGTGAATATCTTGCCAAGTCATAAGAATGTAATGGGCTATGAGAACACGTTCTCACAAGAAAGGAAATATATTTCATTGTTAGTGATATATTTGGTACGAACTACATGGATATGATAACTCGCATATTTATGATACAGATGGAGTTACAAGTAGACTCGGTTAAAGACCCATGCCCCTCCTTATTTTACGATTATTACAACCACTAATTACTTGATCATGGTGTTGTCACAGGTTGAACCAGTAGACAAGTTATGACATCTTTTAACTTGTCAGACTTCGTAAAATTATCTATATTTTTGTACACAAGATGTGCGACACGTGCATAATTTTCGATTATTTCCAGGAGAAGAGTTTTTGGCGCTGGCACTGCGGTTGGATGAAGGCATTCTTCATTTATATCTTTCCATGCATCCGTAACTAGTTCTTGAAGTTTTGCAAATGCCTCCTCTTTTGTGGCACCTTTGTTTTGATTCATGTAGCATTCAACTGCAGATGTTTTCTTCTCAAACTACAACAACACACTCAAACACAACAAGTTAAGATTCAGTAATTATTCCACTGCTAAATCATTGTGTTATGTTTGCAGAGACCATCATCATTGTATTCTCTAATAACTTCAATTTTCCTATCCTTCAACAAGGTATCAGAGCTTATAAAGATTTTATGAAAATTATGTTAAGTTGTATTGTCACTATGCAGAGTCAGTACACGGACTCGACCTCCGCGGTGAGGTTGTCAAGGGGTTGGAAGGAGCAGAAAGTTCCCCCTTCCTGGGAGTGCTGGAGGCGTAGTCTAAACCCTAAAACAAACATTTCAATAAGAATACTTTAAAAATTTTACACTCGTAATTTTAGTTCGCCTTAATTTTAGTTTAAATAAGAATAGTTTTGCCATACACACTTCACTCAAATATTTGTAGATGTCACATAACAACATTAGAGAGTAGAACTTCTTACCCCGAATCCAGCCATGTCGTTCATTAGTCTACAGATTATTTCCGAACCTTGTTGGATTAATGGATCACTTGTTATCCACTCAAAGGCTTCCTTGCTCACTAACTCTCCAATGCCAGCAAAAGCAGCTGCTGATAACACTATATAAGTGCAAGTAATTTTTCCTACTTTTAAATACTCTTCCAGTGTTGGAATATAACCACTGTACACCCATTTTGCTTCTTGAAAGTATGACCTCGACAGTCTTTTCGTCTACAAATCGGAACACATATACATTAAGCTTACATACTTCTGATATAAGTGAAAATAATGAGTTTAATTAGTAATAAATTAATTACCTCTTCTATCACGTAGTGAACAAGGTACGAGTTTTTTGTCTTCCCAAGCTCTTCCTCAATTTCTACAAAAACATCTAATAGAGCTTTGTAGCAATGTTGCATGTACGCCGGTAGCTGATCTATGACACCAAAATCCCATCTACACATGAAGATATCCAATAGATAAATATGCATGCTATGTGACATTAAGATAAAAGGATGCACCGAAATGATTTACCTTTCAATTGCATCCACGAAAAGTACGAGTTCGTCTGGGGTCCCATAAACATCGAAGATGTCATCAACGATAACAAGCATAGTGATTACTTTGGTTATCATTTTCCTACCAATTGCGTATTGGGGCTCGATGTATACTGCCAATGCCCAAAAGTAGCATTCGACCAATCTATCTCTTGCAAAAGGCAATTTATTTTCAATATCTAACGCCTTCCACCACCTACGTACAATTATATCCAGACGGAAAATCTTAACAATTTTTCTAGTAATTATATTTGATATCAAACTATCAAGACCATTAGTTGAAATTAAGAGAAAAAGGTAGAACCAATAATATTTCACATGACAAGCTAACCTTGTAACCTTGCTTAGCTCTTTCTGATGCATCTTCTGCAATAAGTTGAAGTCTAATTTCGCGAAATTGAGGAGTATTTCATTGTGTGATTCATCTTCTTGGTAAATAGATATGAACTTTCTAGCTCCCAGTCTAGTCACAGTTTTACGAATTGGTATTTCCAAAGCATCCTTAATTCGTGTAGAATGAGAATTACTCACATGGAGGAGTAGGGAATTGAGTTGACTGGTGGAAAACTTCAGTGCTTCCTCTAAAGTTTCCTCTCCATGTACTCTAAGTTGTGCAGCCTCATACAAACTCAACAAGCCTTGTACATTGCTAATCAAAGATTCATCAAAGTTTCCTTTGTGGTCCTTGAATTTGTTGAATACATCTGCTTCAACCCATAAAAAAAAAAAATTAATTGTGCCGTTAAAAAGATGTGCAAGTTAAGATGCATGATAACTTGGTCAAGTGGTTTCCTTACCACATGAGACATAATATCCTTGTTGTCTAAGTAATCGAAATCGAAGAGCAATGGTACGAAGATCAATATCTTGTTTACCACAGCTTTCACTGTAAGTGTCATATACGTATTTTAAAGAATTTTCAATTTCGGTTACAAAATGGTAACCAACTCCAAGACGTTGGATAGCCTCGATGAGGTCTAATTTATGCAAAGAATCTTCTGGAGTATCCGCTAGCAACTTCTTCACTTCTTCTTTTAAGCTTTGACGTTCTTGCTCTTCATGGGGCAACGTATCCTATTCAAGTTACAAGCATAAGCATGTAATACATTAATATGAAAATCTTGTAGCAAAAGAAAAATTTCCAATAAAGAAACCAATACTAAATAAAATGGAAAAATGATTGTAATTATCATACGGTGAGCTGAGAATCGTAATTAAGAAAATAGTCTCCCCAAACTGAAGGATGATATGTTAAAGCGCGACGAACATTCTCAGTGCCCACATTTTTGGTGGAGAAAGGAGCGGATGATGCATTAATGTTCATTCTATATTTGGACACGAAATGTAAAGTTTTTAGCTACTTTAGGCTTGTTTTTGTTTGAAATTGTAAATTAGGTTGATGTCTATTTATAGCCATATTTCCGCTCCCATGATAACAAAATAATGTGCCATGAGGTGTGGGTTTGCATATTAAATTCAAATGCACAGTTTAAAACACAATTATTGAATTGTAGATATATCGAGTTTTTAGAAGAATAAGGGTTGTTTGGCAGTGTTTTATATAAACACAATTATTGAATTGTAGATATATCGAGTTTTTAGAAGAATAAGGGTTGTTTGGCAGTGTTATATATATATATATATATATTTATTTATTTATTTATTGAAAATTTAAAAAAAAGTCATTGATTTCAAAATTTACTTTTTGTCTACAATATATTAGGATAAATTGTTTTTCTCTTACTTTTAAGTAAAAAAAAAAAAGTTACTTTTTTCAAAAGTAACCTCAGCAAATATCAAAGTAAGTAACTTTTAATTAATCAACTATTATTTACGTTAAAACCTTATTTACTTATAAGCAAATTTATGTATTTCAATTCAACTAGATTTTTCCTTGTTATTCATGATATGATGAATTAATAATAATGTTTATCATGTGCGTATTATATATGTTCACCAAATAACATACATGACTATATTAATAAGATTAAAGTTACTTTGCTAGAAGGATTTGACATAAAGTTTGACATAATTGCATGTGACAGCACATGATTGGATGAAAAAAGTTGATAGTGTTTTAAACTGTCCAAATGATAGAACGTCGCATAACATTAATGTCAACTTTTTGAAGCAAAATTTGTTATCAGTCTCTATCACTTAGCTCCTTTTGATGCATCTTTTGCAATAAGTTGAAGTCTAGTACATTGTCGTCACTTTCTGCAGCTGGAACCCAAATTCCATTGATGTTGCGACATGAAATACACGGTCATAACCTCTCACTGCTTCATTGAAGCTTCCATATTCTTGTAAATAACCCTTCTGGTGAGACTTCACGAGCCATGGCCCTAAGCAACCAGTTTCTCAGATTCTTCTTTTAACTGATCTAGCTCGAGTAGCCTGTGTAAAAAACCATAATCAGTTTTTGTGTTGTAAAAATGTGACATGAATGAAAATAGAATTTGAATGACTCGATATAATTTGAAGTTGAGGGTTCAAGTTTAGCTATCAAATGTGAGTTTAGACATCATCCATGTCATTTAGTAGAATTTGCAACTTTTATACAGCAAGTAGCAAGAAAGTTGCTAATGCTGCACAAGAGTTCCATTGTTTCCCATTCTTTAGGAAGAATACACTAAAGTGCCAATCCTAATTTTGCTATTTGGTTTATGAGGAGACATAAAAGGAATGTTGAAGCATATACAATATTACAAAAAAGAGAAGGAAATTGGAAGCAGGTTCAAGAATTGGTATCCTAAGAAGTCGTAGCTACTTCTGCTGTTTTTTGTCTCATGCCCTTTGTCCAGGCATTGGTTTCTTTGTTTCACTAGCCCCATTTGCAATTTTTTCTCTGTTGGAAAATTGTTTTAATAGTCTTAATTAATTGCCAGCTTTATTTTTTACTTGAGCTAGTAGATTCTCGTCTTAGGATTATGAATTCTTATAGATAAGGTTAGAATTTTTTGTTTTCATTTAACGTTGTCCAGGTATCCAAGCCTCTTAGGCTAGGTCTTGTCACGTGACATGTTGTTTTTCGTATTTATGTGTTACATTTGTAAATTTATAATTGTGTGTTAAATTTTCATTGGTTAGACAATCACAAAGATAGGGAAATAGAGATAGCTGATCTGATCTAGGTTGACGATTCCGCTACATGCCAACGAATCAATGACTAAATTTCATTATCGTTAGAAAAACTAAGTTCTCGTTTGATATCTATTAATTTATTTTATGGTTTGCTACATGATCATTTTTAACTACACATTCACACAATTAAATATTTTATACATATACCAAAAACGTTTCCCTACATTTTAACCACATTCTCCTAAAAATCGATATTCAAAACTCATTTTTTCTATAATAATGGTTCTCAAACAGGCTGTAAAAGAGAAAAATATTATAGATTTCCTAATCAAATAATTTGCTTTCCTCATCACCTCAATCTTTTCTTGTCATTTGAATATCGTCGGTCTCTTCAAAGTCTCTTCATTTTGAAAGAAAGAAAAAAAGTGAGATACAGTTTTTACGGGCTGGCACAATCCACATGCCCACAGTATTGTAGGCTGTGTAACTTGGCCCTGAAAGGTCCCAACGATCGGAAATTTTTGGTATCCGTCTTTATTATCCTATCCATTGCAAGTAAAATGTTTATTTCTTGGATTTTATAAAAGTGGAAATGTTTGTGTTCCTTTAGTCCATCTAAGCAGCACCTGGCCTGGTAGGGGGTAATCCTATATTCTGCAGCAAAAACAGTATGGCTTTTAATACTCTTGGGAAAAAATGCCAATTTATGATACCTACCTACTTTTGGATTCAGAAATTTGAAAAGAACTGAACATGGAGTATATCATTTTCTTGAATGATGAATGGAAAATTTGCCACAGAAAAAAACTGATCCCATTTGAAGGAATCCTGTTCAGTAGGCATTTACTGATTGAGACTCTTCACAGTGTGAACAACCTGAGTTCACATTGCTCCAGTTTGAATTTATATTCAAAGTTTGTGGAGGTTCTCGAGTCATTTTCCTTGTGAATATCTTGCCAAGTCATAAGAATGTAATGGGCTATCCGAACGCGTTGTCTAAAAAGAAAGGAAAAAAATTTCATCGTTAGTGACATATTTGGTACGAAATATATAGATATAATAAGTCGCATATTTATAATATACATGGAGTTACAAGTAGATTCGGGTGGAGACCCATGCCCATCAGTATTTTGCAATTATTACAACCATTAATCACTCGATTGATCACGATATTGTCACACGGGTTGAACTAGTATATATGTTATGATATCTTTGAACTTGACTTCAGACTTTGTATAAGGAATAAGGCGTGAGTACAGGCCACTCACATGTGGGGCGGATAAAAAAAAAAAAATTTGCCCGGCCCCACCTGCTGAGTGTGGCCGGGCACTGACCTGTGATTGGAGTTCCTGTACTCCAATCACGGTCCCTTTGTATAAACATCTATGTCTCTGTACACAAGATGAGCGACACGTGCATGGTTGACAATTACTTCCAGGAGAAGGGTTGTCGGCGCTGGCACTGCGGTTGGATGAAGGCATTCTTCGTTCATATCTTTCCATGCATTCGTAACTAGTTCTTGTAGTCTGAAAATGCCTCCTATTTTGAGGCACCTTTGTTTTGATTCGTGTAGCATTCAACTGCAGTTATTTTGTGCTCAAACTGCAACAACACACTCAAACACAACAAGTTAAGATTCAGTAATTATTCCACTGCTAAATCAATGTGTTATGTTTGCAGGGACCATCATCAAAGAATAAATTTGTGTCTTCTCTAATAACTTCAATTTTCCTATCGTTCAACAAGATATCAGAGATTACAAAGGTTCTATAAAAACTATGTTAAATTGTACTGTCGCTATGCAGAGCCAGTACACGGACTCGTCCTCCGCGGTGAGGTTGTTGAGGGGTTGGAAGGAGCAGAAAGCTCCCCCTCCTGGGAGTGCTGGAGGTGTAGTCTAAACCCTAAACCAAACATTTCAATAAGAATACTTTAAAATTTTTACACTTGTAATTTTAGTTTGCCCTGATGTTAGTTTAAATAAGACTTGTTTTGCCATACACACTTGACTCAAATATTTGTAGATGTCACATAACAACATTAGAAAGTAGAACTTCTTACCCCGAATCCAACCAAGTCGTTCAATAGTCTACGGATTATTTCCGAACCTTGTAGGATTAATGGATCACTTGTTATCCACTCAAAGGCTTCCTTGCTCACTAACTCTCCAATGCCAGCAAAAGAGCAGCTGCTGATAACACTATATAAGTGCTAGTTATTTTTCCAACTTTTAAATACTCTTCCAGTGTTGGAATATAACCACTGTACACTCATTTTGCTTCTTGAAAGAATGACGTCGACAGTCTTTTCGTCTACAAATCGGAACACATATACATTAAGCTTACATACTTCTGATATAAGTGAAAATAATGAGTTTAATTAGTAAGAAATTAATTACCTCTTCTATCACGTAGTGAACAAGGTACGAGTTTTTTGTCTTCCCAAGCTCTTCCTTAATTTCTACATAAACATCTAATAGAGCTTTGAAGCAATGTTGCATGTACGCCGGTAGCTGATCTATGACACCAAAATCCCATCTACACATGAACGTATCCAATAGATAAATATGCATGCTGTGTGACATTAAGATAAAAGGATGCACCGAAATGATTTACCTTTCAATCGCATCCACGAAAAGTACAAGTTTGTCTGGGGTCCCATAAACATCGAAGATGTCATCAATGATAGAGAGTGTGGCGATTACTTTGGTTTGCATTCTCCTACCAATTGCGTATTGTGGCTTGAAGTATATTGTCAATGCCCAAAAGTAGCGTCTGACTAATCTATCTCTTGCAAAAGGCAATTTATTTTCAATATCTAATGCCTTCCACCACCTACGTACAATTATATCCAGACGGAAAATCTTAACAATTTTTCTCGTAATTATATTTGATATCAAACTATCAAGACCATTAGTTGAAATCAAGAGAAAAAAGGTAGAACTAATAATGTTTCACAAGACAAGCTAACCTTGTAACTTCGCTGCAATAAGATGAAGTCTAATTTCAAAATTGAGGAGTATTTCGTTCTGTGATTCATCTTCCTGGTAAATAGATATGAACTTTCTTGCTCCCAGTCTAGTCATAGTTTTACGAATTGGTATCTCCAGAGCTTCCTTAATTCGTGTAAACTGAGAATTACTCACATGGAGGAGTAGGGAATTGAGTTGAGAGGTAGAAAACTTCAGTGCTTCCTCTAAAGTTTCCTCTCCATGTACTCTATGTTGGGGAAATAATAATTAATATTCTTTACCGACATAAGATCGTTCATATTGGATCATCAAGAAATTATTAACCAAAAGTGGAAGCGTACCTGAATCAGACATAATTATCGCAATGAACAAGTCCTGCAGTTTTAGTCTTCTAGATCAACAAGTTGTTCCTGTATTTCTCTCTGAAGATGGAAATCACAATAGAATGAACTGAACTTATGATCCGGGGACCATAACCGTATATTTATACTTAACTACCCATTGACCTAATTCGGCCCATCATTGAATTAGGAACAGGCACGGTCTCTACACACATAAGCCCATACTTTAATTGGATGCTTTAAAGCTCAAAACACCGAAGCCTTATTAGATCACTTTAACTGGGCTTAA
>CAIGRT010123380.1:0-15004 GCA_903798405.1 Fraxinus platypoda | reverse complement strand
GGGAAAAGATTTAAGACAACCATGAGAAGATCTCCTCATCCTTCCTCCGATGAAGAATTTGATATGGAAGTCGAAGAATAGGAAAATCCTTTCGAAAAATCACCCATTCTCATTGGTAAGAATGTTGACTTTTTTTTTTTTAATTTACTCTTAAAGAATCCATCTTTCACATTGAAGAATATTTTGTGAACATGGGTTGGATCTCCATAGAGAACATGGTCACATGCATAGCCCAACCTTATGAAAGAATTTTATAAAAGTATACATTCTAGTTGCATTTCGGATAACATTTCTCGCTTGATCAAAGGAAATTATCATTACTAAATCCATTATCCGAACTATACTCGAACTCAAGGAATGTGAAAATCAAGTTTTTCTACACAAAATCCATCGCACTTTTGAAGGATATGATCCTGTTTTAGCTTGTCGTTGTGTAACGAGCAAATTTTTTGAAAATCTCACTAAACTTAGTATATATCAACTTATCCTACCTTGCAAAGTTTTACAAAATATAATGCTCATATCATCTTTCCTCAAAAAGGTCATTGAGACGAAGTTAACAACTTCAATCTCTTTACTCTTGATTCCTTCTTGGTTGGGCGTAAATTGGATTTTCGAACCATTGCTCTCGGGCACATGAAACTTGTTTCATTCTACACGACACATCAAAACTCTACCCTATGAAATGCTTCTTACCAAAATCTTTAAACATTTTGACATCTCTTTACATTGTGAGGCTTTCGTATCTCTTCGTCCTACCGACACCATCAACATTCACAGTCTTTGAGCGTATGACACTTGTAAAAGAAGGTGGACAATGGATGGCCCGGACTAAAGGGTTTTATGTGGAGTCCAGTCCCTTGACTGGGAAGAAGAAGAGGATGATGATGCACCACACCACATCCCAAGCTCAAGTGCACCACGTCCTACTAGAGGTTTTACATTCTCCGAAGATCATTACAATCTCCACAACGGACGCATTAATTTACTTACATCCTCCGTCGACAGGCTTGGCGGGATGCTTCACCAGTTGCAAGTTCAACAAGATGCAATACAAGTTCAACAACAGGCGATGCAAGCTCAGGAAGATGCCTTTTATGCTCACTACAACGCTCAACAAGAGGAAATGCAGGGAATGGAAAATGCTTTTTATGCTCACTTATCTTAGTCTAACCTCTTTATGCTATTAACTTTCATAACCTCATGTTTTATTGTTATGGATGCAATATGCTAGATATTGACCTCAAAATGATTGGCATCTTGTGTTACTTTAAGGGGAAATTTTCTTGTTATTATTGGTGCCTATGGTTGTGTTTTTACTCTTACGTGACTTATTTTTTATCCCCTCTCTGTACCTTTGTCTCAGGCCAAAAGGGAGGAAATATATGAGATAATATGTATATACTTTTTGCTTATGCTTGATACGAATGTGGTAAATTGATGAATATGCTTGAGATGGTTATTAATTTGTAAAAGATGGGGGGAATATATGAATCATATGCGTGATATCTAAGATTTTTATTCCGTATGTAAATCATCTTGTTTGTCATAATCAAAAAGGGAAAAATTATTGGCCTATGGTAGACTTCATCCTTAATACTTTGATCATAACAAACAAGTTAATTTTATTTCTAACAATTGAATTCAACTCTTCAAAGCTATTGTTGCAAAGTTAATCAATTGAGGACAAAAAGGTCACTATCAAAAGACTCGCATCGGATGTTCAATAAAAGTCGAGATAGAAGACATTCAAGACGAATCATTCGAGACAGAAAAAACTTCAATAGTATTCATGTGATGTTTGTGAATATGTGTAAAGGTACAACACTTCAATCTTTAGTAATGAATTATTAAAAGCTCAACGAATCAATTTTTATGCATGAAAAATTATTCTTCAAAAAGGTAAATATTTCATTTTATTATTCAAACTTATTAAAATATCACTTACCTTGAAAAATAAAGTAAAACAAGCCCTTCGAAAGCCTACATTTTCCAAAACTTCCAGAGGGAAAAATCGGAGGAAAATCTGTTGATCCAGACGTCCGGTTCGTCTAACTGTCACTTTTTTTTAGAACGTGGACATCCGGATTGCTTGTTTGTTACTAAGAACTTTTGGCGTTTTGAACTCTATAAATACGATTTCACTTTGCATTCATTGCAACACTTTTAAGAACATTCAAGTGAGATATCTTTGAGCAAATATTATATTAATCTTACATCTTATTTATCTTTATCCAATCATTTACTTTGAAAAGCTTTTAATTGAATCAACTTTTGAAAAACATCTGTCTCATTAAAGTGTTAGCCTATTTCTCTCTTACTACTTAATTTTTTATATATAATTTATTAAGAGAGAAGTTTGAAATTGTAAAATCATTTCTCTTTAAATTTGTGGCTCATATGAGGTCCCGAAAAGATCAATATTGTATGAGGATCGGTGCTCCTCTTTTGTAAGTCACCGGAAGCGTTGTAAGGGTTTTGATTGCACCATAAGTCAATCAAATTTAGTGAAAATGCCTTACTCATGACAAAGAGCATGGTAACGGAGGACGTAGATCATCAATTTGGATCTAACCTCCACAATTACATCGTTTACACACTCTTTTTTCCTTTTAACTTTCGCTTTCATATTCATGCACTTTGTTTAATTAATAAATTTATTCCAAACTTGTTCATATTTTGAATTAATTTTTCAAAAAAGTTTTGGAAAACCAATTCACCCCCTCTCTTAGTTAGATATGCTTGGGGATAGTTTGGCATTTGATCAAGATCAAATGATTTTCTAAACATAAAGAAGCGTGTTTTTAAGACGATTTTGATCCAAAAAGGCTTTGCTCAACGCCTCAATGACTATCCCAATAATTATAGGGCAAGTAATACTTCTTTTCCTCTGTTAGTTTAATAACAATGGTCCTATCAACATTGGGATTTAATCCCCAGTCTTTGAGGGTAATTTCCCCAGTCCTATCAACATTTCGAAGAACTGTTGTGTTCCGTTGTTCAAAGTACAGAGATATACTTGCAATGTTCATATAGCAGAATTATACTGGATAGCGAAGCTCGTATATTTTCAAAATTCGACCTAAAATCTGGGTATTGGCAAATCCATATAGATGAAAAGGGCTCACTAGACCAGTATCCAGACCAAGAATGAATGTGTAATGATGATGATTCCACACCGGGCTCAATAAATAATTGAATGTGGAAAGGTGATCCCAAGTAATATAAGGAATGATAGAAAAGAGTAGGTAAATACACAGAATACTAAATAACAGTAAATACAAGTAAATTAGAACTTAAAATGCATTAACCATAAAAAACGAAAAAAATACTCTTTATTTTATACATGAACCTTTGTTTTATTTCACCATGCAAAATATTACACTGTAGAAGACTGAAAGTGGTTAGAGGATTTTACAAACTGACTAAACTGGAAAGTAAAACGTATAATATAGAACGTCTACAAATGAAAAACACTATCCCTGAAATACAAAAGACATCTCCTTAAATAGGAGATTTCGGACTTCAAGCCTCTCCTTCAATTTCATTCAAAGGCACAAGTTAAGATGTCTTCACATGCAGTTGATGGACACAAGTAAAGAGGCCTTCACATGCAGTCTTCCTAGAACTCAGTACCTCTTTTGTTTTCATCACCTGATTCCTACACCAAACTTTTCAATCCTTTTTGTCAGTATATGACACTTCATATGTATTTTAAGATACCCGTTAAGCTCATTTATACATTGTTCCTATTTGTTTTGAAACAATATTTTTAACGTCCTTTTGCAAAACTTCTTTGGAGGACTTTGTAATCTTTTCTAAGTAAGAATTTTTTATTTAAAAGATCATCTTGGAATTTAGAAATACATTTTACTATTGAAAGTATTTCCTTTTAATAGTTGAGTACTTTTCTAGGTAGAATTCCATTTTCCAAAAGTATATATAATGAGTTCTTCTTTATTGTTTTTAACGGGGTTCTTCTGTTTAAGTATCCCTCCATGGTCCAAATCGGATGCATCTATTTCAACGATTTTATAATAGGATAGAACTGGCAAAAGAGACTTATTATTATCAAGGCTTAGTTAAGCTTATCTATTTTCAAATTTTGACCTAAAATATGGATATTCGCAAATCTAGATAGATGGAAAGGGCTCAGTAGACCAGCA
This sequence comes from Fraxinus platypoda, assembly GCA_903798405.1. Taxonomy (NCBI): domain Eukaryota; kingdom Viridiplantae; phylum Streptophyta; class Magnoliopsida; order Lamiales; family Oleaceae; genus Fraxinus; species Fraxinus platypoda. Next base: position 10,838 of record CAIGRT010123380.1, on the reverse strand, counting down.
ACCAGACCAAGAATGAATGTGTAATGATGGTTCCCACATTGGGCTCAATAAATAATTGAACATAGGTGGATTAAGCGCCTCGGAAGAAGGTTCTTCTGGTGAAGAGTTTCGGCTTCTTCCATATTTTATACAGCTCTTCGGGTTAAGAGCCTCAGCCATTCATATGATTTCTTCACTTTTCACCGTTGGGTCTTCGTTGACTTTTCTGCCCACATGGTTTGCTACGTGGCACTATGACTTGACCCTTGGAGGCGAGATGTAACAATAGCCCCCCTTGTGTGTAAAAGATTTTGTTGGGGGGTGATTTTTACCTTATCACCGTATTTATACTTAGTGTTTAAACGTGTCTGACTTGTGGGAACTGTCTGCTAGTGTTGTCCGAAGTAGTATACTTCAAGATATTTCTCTCTTCGTAGTAATCCTGAGAGTCAGCGAAGCGAATCCCAAGGCTGTTTTGTCCGAAGTGCCTTTACACACTCGAAGCCTTATTAGAACTAGTCGACGAGAATTGGCTCTGACCCTTGCTAGGTCTTCAGTTTGCTAATTACGAGGAGACTAATTTTTAAAACGTTTGGGGGACACGAGGGGTCTTGAATTATTGAGCCCAAATGATTTGCTGTCTTTGTACGTTTCCAAGAAAAAACAGCTGAAGCAGTTCAATTTCCTACGCACGCAACCATCACCACATTTAATGAGAAATGATGGCTGTTTTGCACACGTCTTGCAAAGTTCATACGCATGAGCGCGTGAGGCAACTCTTTGATCTGGACCGTAGAAGATGAAGCTGCTGATACATTGAGTGGCATAGATTGAAACTTCAAATGAACGGTTGGATGATCCGGATCGACATCCAACGGCTGGGATTTGAGAGCCTCTGCCTATACAAGGGGAAGATTCATGGCAAAAATCACTTTTGCCTCTAATGCATTCCTAATTCGAATTTCTTAAAATTTCTAAGTTTTTCCTTCTCTTCTCTTCTGCACTTTTTACTTTCCGGCTATATTTCACCATTCTTTAATCCAACTCATAAGTATCTTAAACTTTTAACTTTAAAATATAAATCAATGCCATCTCAAAACTCTACTGGGGGGAACGTTGACATTAGTGAGGTAGCGACTGAAATGGGAGTTGAGATTACTAGCACGGCAGACCTGGTCCAAGCCATTCAGGTTGGACAAAGTGTACTACTGCCTTCTGGGGTGGTAGGAGAGACAATTAGGTAACCTGGGGGGCAGCCAAAATCCCATCTTCTGTAAATCCGACCCACCTAGCCAACCTTAAGGAAAAATGCCGGATCCCATATAACATAGAACTCTTATTCCTTGGCAGAAATTGACAACTTGAAAAAGGAGGTTCACTTGTCTCAGGTGAAGTGGCCTCTCTTACAAAGCAAGTGGAGACATCTGATGCCCATTGCTGGCCGCTGAAGCCTTGAAGAAGGCCAATAAAGAGAATGTTGCTCTAAAAGAGCAAGTGGGGGAGCTGAACTTAAAAGTTTATGCCCTAACAGAAGAAGTGGAGATGGCTCGGCAAGAAGCTCAATCAGTTGGGGATGACACTATCAAGCACTACATTGCGAACTTCCATTTGACAGAGGCATACCAAAGCTTCGCGAAATACTGACGGAGCATCTACACAGAAATGGAGTGGCTTGAGGTGAACATCGAAGGCTGATACACTTTTGAGTTAAGGTCGGAATTTCTTGAAGAGGGAAAAAGGCAATAAGAGTGAAATGTCCATTATAAGTTAGTCCATACAGATTTTTTGCTTTCTGACCATAGAGATGGAAACTAATATTTTCAATACATTTACATATATATGAACTCATGCATTTCATGTGATTTAATAAACTATGTATTGAAAGATAATTCTTAATCCATTGGCTATTCTTAGTTCAGTAAAACTATGGTATGTTGGATGGGAGTATTGTTAAATGTAGTGAAAATAATTCAATCTAACCTATTTCCTTTTGGGGAGAATGTTATTTAAGTACAACTTGTCACTCAACAAAGTTCTCTCAATATTAGTATCACTAATATAACCCAAATATGGGTTATCTTTGAGAGATACATGAGTCTTGTAAGAATGAAATGTATCTTTGTGAGATACACTTGCCGCTCTAAAAGGTACTTGTTCATAAGTTATATTTTACGAAGATTAAAATTCACAAGATCTGATATTTGAAAATTTTCAAATCAAATAAGAAAAAGTTTGGAGAATATTGGTGGAACTATTATTATGTTCTTTTTAATCGAATAAAGTACATAGGAGTTGCCTTTATGGAAGCTATTCAAGTTGGAGAAATCTATTGTCAAATAACTTGGTTCATAAAATCTCTTTACAAGGAAAAAAATATATGAAAATAATGGAAGTACAGATGGAGTGTAAATAACCCAATGAAATCTGGGATGTGGTGAAGGTTTAACTAGACACCAAGTTTTTTGAGAATATCCGTGATCTTGAAATCTGAACGAAGGGCTGATGAGTTTATGATAGATAAAACTCAATTTTATTTTTAGAAAAAAAATTTATATGCAATATGAGAAAATTGAGTGCGATAAACCTTTTTTTATTACTATATCAAAAGGTGACAATATGATGTTTAGTATATGTCCAAGGACTCCATAAGCGAACAACGAAATATCCAAGCACCATATTCTAGTACGGTTAGGAAATTGAAGTATGCAATGTATACTTTCCCTAACATTTGCCATGTGCCCTGTATCTAGTTAGAAGACATCAATATTATCCTTAAAAGGGATATCATGGTACCTGAAGAGCAATCAATTATTTCAATGTTGACTAAGGAAGAGACCTAGTTGAGTACAAATATTTATTAAACCTAAGTGCTCTTGTTATAAAGGGTGGCATCTTTAGAGTAGAAAGAAGCCTTTTAGTATATATCGTGGTAGCACAAGAAATTATTTGATACAGATGTATTGAGTATTTAATTATACTGGTTCAGAACATGAGATTCAGGATAGTTATGCAACCATCGCATATGTTGAGAATATCAAGTATAGTGATTAAACCAAACACTCTATGGTATGAAAGATATTAGCAATGAAAATGTGTCTTTACGATATATCTATGCAAATGATGATGAGTAGTCATCATACTCTGAAGACACGTAAAGATATAATTGTTGGTCGTTTGGAATCTCTAGAATTGCATAGAATCTGATATTTTATGTATCTGAAAACTTTTGATTAAGTTTTGCATGCTCATAAATGAATAATTCTGAGTTCATGTGTGATTTATTATTGTACTGCCACATAATGATTTACATCCACACATAAAGCATATCGAACAGTTTGAAATTAGCTCACTCTCATGAGCAATTTGATAGTTTTCGAATGTGGTGAAATGAGATAAATTAATTATGTTGTGTATATTCACCTTAATCAAGTGTCAAGATGAGATTACTATAAGTAATCGAAATAGATTTTAGTGTCCACTAAACCTATTTAGTAGCCAGATCGAGTTCTCAGTTTGAGATTGTTGGAAGGAATGACTATAAAGATAACTCAAGTTAGATATCGGGGAATACCTAAACTAGGATTTGTACAGTGTTATTTATTTTTAAAGAATTTGACATAAATTCTAAGAGATGGAGGAGAAAATATTGAAGTATGTTGTTCACACTGCATGTACTTTTTAGGAATAATAAAGGGTAAATGAATGAGGATTCATGCTTCCTCATTGTATGAGATCTTGAGGTATATAACTCATATATACCTTTTATCACTTTTGACCGTTTCATAAGATTTTACTTCAGTATTGCTACTTTATCATGTTGGCGATTTGATTGATTCAATTTGATACGACGTGTTTAGGAAAGTAGCTGATTTAAAGTTGAAGGATACGTGCTGGGAATGAAAACCATTTTGACTACCATTTCTATTTTAATTCAGTGAAGAAAATTTAGTGTGGAGTTTAAAAATGTTCCATAAATATTTGAGGGATCGAAAATATTTAAATTAGTGTTGGAAATGAGTTTGGAGTATAGCAGGAATTTCTTGAAATACTCGATCTACGGACTTAAAGAACAAATATTCCAACTTGAAAAAAACTAGTTAAAATGAAATATATATATATATATATATATATAAAAGATAACCACACATGATATATATAAAAGCATCTACAATGCTAATCTGAATTGCAGTAAAAATGTTATATAAGCTAAAATGGACATTTGTCAAGAAGACCATTTAGATGTAGACTCTTCTAGACAATGTGAGTTGCCATAATTTATTTAGTCTCTCTCTCTCTCTCTCTCTCTCTCTCTCTCTCTCTCTCTCTATTAAAAACACACATATAGAGATTAATTTTTTTTATATAGAATCCATTGGACATCAAATTTAAACTAGGTCGTCCTTCATTAAACAGTAATGTTCCTGTCACATAGATCGGAATCCTTTAATTTAGATAAGTCGCCTAGATTGCAATCTATTGAATGCAATAGAAATAGAATGTCGCTAGAGATTCTCTAATAGAAATAGAAAAACAAAAAACTTTTAAGGACGCATGTAGGAAATAGACATACATTTGAATCTCATATTCCAGTGGGGGCAATGCGGTGCATGAATGTAGTCTTTTAGACCAAAATGTATTTTAGAATAAAGAAAGAGATATGTGGATTTTGCCACTTTGTCAGAAGAAATTTAATAGATGGATTGACATAATTTGATGTGGCAACAAATGATTTGACAAGAAAACTGAATGTATTTAAACAGTCCAATAATGAAATGTCATGTGGCATTAGATTGACGCATATACAGTGCTCACACAGTAATGTATTGATGCAATTAGATTCAATGGTCATTATATCCTGCTGTCTTTCATCCACTCAAAGAACACGAAGCACTCATCTAACATAAAGGTTTTGCATATGTAAAGTATTCTGCCATAAGTCCAATTGATTCGGGTTGTAAACACTTTTAACATGTTTAATGTATTTATTTTTTATTTATCTTTAAAAATATGTTTTCGAAAAGAAAATAAAATTTTGGTGGAAAATTGGTCGAGAGATAGCTAGACAGGGGTGGCAGCGACTAGCTCCACATCGCGCATCTACACGCTGTGCACACTAAGATCTGGTGCTTGCCGTCACTGCACCTTATTGCAACGTCTGGCTAAGAGCTGCTGCTATTGTAGCAACAACGTTAATGCTAGTACAACGGCAATGTTCGACACTATCGCAGTAGCCGCGTGCACTGTTGGCGACAAGTGGCGCATGACATTTCATCCATCAATATTGGCATTGGTTGCCGTCGGCATTACCTGGTACATTAGGGTCAGGGCTTTTGGTTGAATTTGGGGGCGGGGGCTCCTTGTGCAATTTCTGAAATTACGAGTCCTTGCCTGCAATGAAATAGGAGGTCAAACTGCAATTTTAAAATAACAAACATGTAATGCAATTTTAGAAATTGAAGGGCCATTTTTTAAATTAAAACTAAGTGTCAGATTGTAATTTTCAAAACAAAAATGTTTTTTGAATATTGATTTCAGAAAGGTTTTAATGTTTTGATTTAAAATTCAATCTCGACCCATTTAAAATTTTATTTTAAATTTACGACTTTTACATTATTCGATTTCAAGAAACACTTTCTTGAAAATTTTTGAAGCGCAATTTCTTCAAGAAATAAATTTCATACCTAAATCATCCTTTGGTATCAATTTTGTTGTGTAGAAGGTATAAATTGATTTCAAGAAAAACTTTCTTGAAACCCCATTTCTTGAAAGAAATCAATTCAATTCCTAAATCATCCATCGGTATCAATTTTGTTGTGGAAAAGGTATAAATCGATTTCAAGAAACACTTTTCGAAAATTCTTGAAATGCAATTTCTTTCAAGAAATCAATTCAATTCCCATATCATCCATTGGTATCAATTTTGTTGTGGAAAATGTATAAATCGGTTTTAAGAAACACTTTCTTGAAATTCTTAGTTGTGTTTTCATTCAATTCTTCCATTCCTTCCTTTCTTGAGTCCTTTCCTCGAGTCAATATCCTTCTTAAATTCCTTTTACTTCGGGGTTTGAACCTCACAAGGGTGGAAATTTTTGATTGAGATCAATTAACTCTGAGAGAACTCGGAAGAAAACATTGAGATGAAAAAGGCAAAAGTGGGGAGATTATTAGAGGAAAAAAGCCCATTTTTAAGTGAAACACGAGCGTAAACAAGTGAGACAAAAAATTCTAGTTATTAATATGTCTGATAAAGAAGAATCAATATCAAGAGAGGGAGACAATCAAGCCTTCATGATGAGGGCCATACAACAACAATTTGAGTGGATGAATGTGGTATTTGGTGAGATTAGAGACAATGGATGGGTAGGATACGGTGATAGCCAACTTACAAGGGGGCTACCAAGAGGATCTCCTAATGTTAGGAGGCAAGGTAGACGTGATCCTGGGATTGAAACTGGTGATGGAAATGAATTGGATAGTGCTAATGAGGATGGTCAAATATCGGAGGCCGAAATGGGTAGGAAGAGGAATAGAGGAGATATGCATGAAAGGGTGGCTAGAGGAGATCCTAGAAATTTCGGTGGAGATCGAGTTGATCAGAATTTGGATAGCATTAAGATCAAAATTCCTTCATTCCAAGGTAGAAACAGTCCGAAGGTGTATTTAGAGTGGGTTATATGGTGTGATCAATTAGCAATAAGTAGGAAGAATCATGAGAGGCCTATGGAAACATGGGTCGAGTTGAATAGGGACATAGCCAATGTAGTGGATTTACAACATTATGTTGAATTGGGGGATTTGTTGCATGTGGCTATGAAGGTGTGAGATAGTTAAAAAGGAAAGGAGCAGCTAGGTATTCTTTAGGTTCTAATCCTTCTTGGAAACCGAAGTGGGATAGTAATAGAAGTGAAGGGATTGTTTCAAAGGTTAAGACCGAACCACCAAGGGGAAAAGAGAAAGTGGCTAGCAAATTAAAACCCAAGGCAGATTCCCAACCTTCCAGGAATGGAGATATCAAGTGTTTTAGATGCTTGGGTTCAGGGCACATTACTTCTCAATGCCCAAACAAAAGGGCAATGATCTTGAGTGATAATGGAGAAGTGGTGAGTGATAGTGATAGTGATGAGATGCCCGAATTGGAGGATGCTAGTGATGGTGATGGGGTAGAGTACCTAGTGGTGGGTAAAGTACTTGTTACGAGGCGTGCTCTCAGTACACAAATCAAGGTGGATGACATGGATCAGGAAAGGGAGAACATTTTTCATACTAGGTGTCATGTCAACAACAAGGTATGTAGTATGATTATTGATGGGGGGAGTTGTACCAATGTTGCTAGTACTATCCTTATAGAAAAATTGGGTCGAACTATGCTAAAACATCATAGACCCTATAGATTGCAGTGGTTGAATGAAAGTGGAGGGGTTAGGGTTAATAAGCAAGTCTTGGTGGGCTTCACAATTAGGAAGTATAATGATGAGGTGATGTCTGATGTGGTTCCTACACACCCTGGGCATATCTTGTTGAGGAGACCACGGCGGTATGATAGGAAAGTGATATATGACGGGTACAAAAATAGGTAGATATTTGTCCAAGATGGGAAATCTAGTACTCTTGTTTCAATAACACCAAAACATGTATATGGGGATCAATTAAAATTGAGATGTGAGGAATAGAAGAAAAACAAAAAGAGGCAAAAGAAGAGTGACACTAATACTTTCAAGAAGAGAGAAAATAGTGAGGTGATTGAAAATAAAGAAAAAAGAATGGAGCCACAAGAGAGAGAGAAAAAAAGAGTCTTCAGAGAGAAGAAAAGTCAAAAGTGAATTACTTTGCAAAAGAGAGTGAAATAAAGAGGGTTTTAGTAGAAAACCAGCATTCGATATTGCTGATCTACAAGGAATCATACCTCAATTTTAAGGAAACTAACCAACCCTCCCTAGTTTGTCTATTTCTTTATTGCAGGAATTTAAAGACTTATTCCATGAAGACATGCCTAGTAGGTTACCAACCATTCGAGGTATTGAGCATCATATTGATTTTATACATGTGGCTGTTATTCCAAACCTGCCAGCTTATAGAAGTAATCCCGAGAAGACAAATGAGCTTTAAAGGCAAGTGGAAGAATTTATGAGCAAAGGATATGTGAGGAAAAGCATGAGTCCATGTGCCATGCCGTGCCGGTGCTACTTATACATAAAAAGGATGGGATTTGTAGAATGTGCTCTAAAAGGGATAGAGATTCCATATACGTGGTAGTGGATAGGTTTAGTAAGATGGCACACTTCATTCCGTGTCATAAAACAGATGATAACACTAACATAGCTATCTTTTTCTTTAAAGAAATAGTTCGACTCCATGGGATACTTAGGAGTATTGTGTCTGATAGAGATGTTAAATTCCTTAGTCATTTTTTGAGGGTTTTATGAGATAAGTTGGGAAGTAAACTATTATTTTTTACTACTTGTCACCCACAAACAGATGGACAAACTGTGGTAGCTAATAGGACATTGACACAAATTTTGCGCATTATAGTCAACAAGAAATTAAAGAGTTGGGATGATTGCTTGCCACACATAGAATTCACATATAACAAGGTCATACATTCTACAACTTATACTCCTTTTGAAATTGTATATGGTTTAATCCATTAATTCCTTTAAATTTAATTCATTTACCTATTGATGAAAGAGGTAGTCTAGATGGGAAGAAGAATGCTAAATTGGTAAGATCAATCCATGAGGTGCGCTGTCAAATTGAGAAGAAGAATGCGCATTAATGCTTCTCAAGCTAATAAAGGAAGGAAGCATGATACATTTGAGTCAGGTGATTAGGTTTGGGTGTATATGAGAAAAGAGTGTTTTTCGGCCCAAAGGAGATCAAAATTGCAACCGAGAGGAGATGGACATTTCCAAATACTTCAAAAAATCAATGATAATGCCTGTAAATTGGATCTTCCAGGTGAATATAACATTTCTGCTATTTTCAATGTTTCTGGTCTTTCTCTATTTGGTGCAGGTGGAGATTCGAGGACGAATCCTTTTGAACAGGGAGGGAATGTGGAAGAAGGACCAATGACGAGATTGTGGACAAAAACTAGTAAAGGATTGTGGAAGAAGGACCAATGACGAGATTGCGAGCAAAGAAGATCAACGAAGCCATGGGATTACTTGTTCAAGCTATGTGGGCCGTGTCTTCGATTGCAATGAGCAAAACATCAAGTTTCATATTGGGCATGGAAGAGGAACCAATACTAGTGCACTTAATTCAAACTAAGTTAGAAGAAGCGAAGCCTGGAGTGTAGCCGAAAAGTGGGGAGCGAGCACAGGCAAAATAGGTCGCACTCATACACGTGCAAAATTTCAACCCATAGCCAAATCAAAAATGGTGTGCGCGTGCAGTACAATAATGTGAAGGCGGTTTAATTTTTCCTTTTTCATTTAGAACTCTATTTGTTTGATATGATGTGTTTTAATTAGGGTTTTTATGAGTTCTGTATATATAGGGCTCATCATTTTCATTGTAAAACAATACATTATTGAGAGAATTAATAAATCGATATTTGCTTTCTTCTTGTTCTTCATTGAAGTTAATTTCGAACTTATCAAAGATTTCATCTTTGTGGCGTTCAACGATTTCATAGCAAGGTTCATAATTTTTTTAATTAAGGGTTCAAGTTCTTCCATAACTTTGGTTCCTTGATTCAATAAATTATTGGGTCAAGTTTCAAACCGGGATTTTAGCTTTCTTGGGGTTGTGATGGGTTTCGGAGCTACTATTGCTACATGGGTTCACATCAATATGAAAAAAAATCCTCACTTCCATCTGAATAACCATTCGTGCAAATGTTAAGTCCCCACTCTAAAAGAATAGGCAAAATAGTTTTATTATGTGACCTTGACGTGAGTTGATGGGATAATGTGAGGTGGTTAAAAAGTTAGGGTCCATTTGATTGCACCTTGGAAAATTGGGTGGAAATAAAATGAATTTCAGGGAAAATAATTGCCTAGAACTTGTTTTCTCGGGAAATGTCAATTAGTTGCGTTTGATTGGTATAATTTTCCACCTAGAATGTTGATATTTTCCATCTTTTGGTGTTTGATTGCATTTGTTTCCATGGAAAATTATGATTTTTTTCCATCTTTAGCTGTTTGATAGGCTTTGTTTTCCATGGAATTTTTTTTCCAACTATTGGTGTTTGATAGCCATTTATAATTCCCAAGAAACCATGAACAAAAAGACAAAACAATGGTTTAACATTGAATAGTGTAAAGAAAAAAAATGTTTCACCCGAGTAAAATTCTTCTGCGTTAAATGATAGAATTTGGTCGAAAAAGGTCGTTCGTAAGGGACAAAATGATATATTTACTAGCACTAGCACCTATCTGTCTATGCTGATTTCTCGAGACTCTACTTTTGGCAATCAATTGAAATGGGAGCTTCTCAAAGTGCACCTAAGAACAAATCTTGTTTTGAGCTTGTCATTGTGGTTTAAATAATCAACTGTCCTAGGCAAATTGCACAATCAACTTGATTGTATTCAAACTCCACTGACTCAACCCGGGCTGCTAATTTCTGTGGAAGGATGAAATGTATATTTATTAGCAGTTTTCAAAAATAATATGCATATACAAAAATGAGCAAAAAACATGGCATTGGAACATGCACTATTAAAATTCCCATCACACCTTCTCTCCCAGAAATTGAGCTTCATCAACATGGGTGGTTCTGTTCCAAGAGTTAACCAACCATCTAATCCTACCAACTGCAAAAATCCCAACATTTTGGAACATTTCACTTTGATATTCAATCATAACACATACAAAATCCATCAACAAAACCAACCCTTTTCTAAAAATACCTCC
>CAIGRT010123369.1:0-18939 GCA_903798405.1 Fraxinus platypoda | reverse complement strand
TTTTCTATTCGTTTGGTTTTGTTTAACATGAAAAGTGTCTATTAAAGTGATAATTTTTTTCCATAATTGGTTATAAAATTTGTTTCCATTGCCAAAAAGTAAAAAAAAGGGGAAAAAAAAAATTATTTCCTCAAAAATCATTTTTTTATCAAAGTTTAGTGTTCGTTTGACTTTGTTTTATATGGAAATTGTCCATTAAAGTGAATTTTTTTTTTTTTATTTTACCATTGGTTATGACATTTGTTTCCATTGTAAAAAAAAAAAAAATTTTCCAGCCAGCCGGGAAAAATTTTTCCCACCAAAAAGGCAGGAAATTTTTTTCATCAAAAAGCCGAAAAATGCACACGTGTGGGTTAAACCCGGAAAATATTTTCCCTGAAAAATTTCGCCTATCAAATAGTAAAAAAAGTGGAAAGTGGAAAATATTTTCCTAGTTCTCTAAAAAATAACGTATATCAAACAGAGCCTTAGTGTAATCCTCCAAAACTTGAGAACACAAAATGAAAATGAATATGAATATGAAGAGAAAATGAATTTTGATACTTTTTTTGGAATGAGGGAATAACATCAAGTTTTTTTTTTTTTTTTTTCTTCTATTTTTTCAATCTTGTTTCATTGATCATAAATCACCTATTTATAGCCATCACGCAAGACTATACGAAGTGGTGCAAAAAACACTTGGAAAGCCACCAGAAATTCAAACAAAACTGGCCTCTAACGACTATATTGTTGTTCTATGCTATAGAACAAACCTACGTGGTCGCATAGAACAACCAATGGCGGGGCCTTTAAACCCTGCAAAGGCCTATGCGACCGCAAGCCCCCGGCCTACGAGGCCGCGTAGGCCAATTTTAGGCCTCTGGTTCCATTTTTCATTCCACATTGTTTTATTGATTTTTGAACAACAATACAACAATAATATCTTAAGCAAAACGTAAACACGTGTCTTGAAGTTGAGTTCTTCATCGTTCGAGATTCTGAAATTCTAGCCACTTGATGATTTAGCCCCTGTTTGAGTTAAATTAAAATTTTCATTTTCATTCTTATACTCATTTTCAACCACACATTCTTCAATAAAATAATATTTTCCATCACATCAATAACTTTTCCTTCTTTTTCAACCATACATTCTCTCTCAATCTACTATTTCAAAATACATTCTTCCAAAATTTGGAATTAAACAACTTGTATATTCTGTGTACATTATGTTTGACATTTCAAAATGTGTTAAAATCTGTCTCATTAACTGTTTAAATTATTGTTAAAATCAATGTATAAAAAGTTATCACATCATAACAATGTCAAACTTAATGTCAAATTTAATGTACATGTAACAAAACTGAATTTTGTATCATCTTTGTTATTGGTGTTGAACACCATTGTCATCACATCATACTCTATTAAACCCTTGTTTGATGAGTTAAGCCAAATGTACGGTTGCCCTACACCCTCTCACATGAAGTGTGGGACCCGTCTCAATAAAAAAGTTAAAAAAATTACCCACCCCCTATATGTGAGTCATCTGTGGGGGTTCTACGAAGCCCCAATTGTATATGAAGCATAATTATTGTTTGATACACATTATTTTCAAAATTCATTTTTCACTTTTTTTTTCAATCACACATTTTTTCATAAAATAATATTACAGACAAATTCAAAACTTTTCCTTCTTTTTTAACCACACATTCTCCATCAATTTATTATTTTAAAATACATTCTTTTAAAATAATGTAGTTCAAATACACCCTTAGATCGAGTTTCTATAATTTTTCAATTGTTCTTTTGCTTTTGTTTGAGCCCCTTATCTCCTCATTCTCAAGCTGACACTGAAGTATAACAACCAATATCTTTTTTGCCAGAGAATCAGCATCATAGGAGAACAGTACCCCTTTATGGCGTCATCTAAAAAAAATTAAAAATAGAGGGAAAACTCTCGTGTACGCGTGGCATCAAGCTTTACTTGCGCCAGCTGACAATTGGACAATGAAATGTTGGTTTTAAGGTCAATTTCCAAGGTACGCCTTTTCAAGAAAACCAAGGAAAAACACGGGACTAAACCCAACTTTATGCGACGTTTTATTTAAGAATCTTCTAGTATCCTTTTAGATTTTCGATTTTCAGGTAATTTATTGAGAGCCCATACATTTAGCCTCCGGTCATTATTTTAAATAATAAATTTTTTGAAGAATATACTATTAAAAAGTGGGAAAAAAAATTGAATTTAGTTGCAAAATAGTTTATTGTTTCTTACTTTGCAGATCACTGTTTGACTATCATTTCCCGTTCTTTTCAAGATCATCAAATTGTTTTTCCAACTGGGTTTCCTGCAAATAAAAGATTTTCCATTGATACAGATTAGTTTTTTTTTTTTTTCAATCAATGGCCGAGTGTCCTATACCAATACAAGTAGAGGAATCAAGGAGCCCACAAGACCAGGCCCCTCTTCTTGAAAATCGTCAAGAAAGTCAAGAAAATGATAATGAAACCCGTTTGGATAAAACCCTTTTACAGTTAGATTCATTTCTCACATTTTTAGGATTTAATCAAACCACAGTGTTGAGTTTTGTGCTTTCTTGGGGTTTTCTTTTGCTGATTGGAATTTCGCTCCCTGTTGTGATTCTTGAGCTTTCCAACTGTCCAGGTTGTGAGAAGGGTCAGATCAAGACTTTTGAAATTGATATTGTGATTTCTCAGGCTTGTTTAGCAGCTGCATCTCTGGTTTGCGTTTCACATAATTTAAGAAAGTATGGTATTAGGAAATTTCTGTTTGTTGATCGATATAGTGGACATGTGGAGAGATTCAGTGACCAGTATATTCAGAAGATTTCAGTGAGTTCTGCTTCAATTAACTGTGATTTTCTATATGGCATGTGTTTGTGTGTGATCGTTGTGATTATTGACATGTTTGGTACAAGACATTAGACGAGTATACTGTATTATGTACAATATTTTAACTTTTTTCTTTCTTTCTTTAATATTGTCCAATCTGCATTACGAAACATCCCCTGTGTTTACTTTAGTCTAATAATTCGCGTTTTTGACCGTTGTAATCTTATGAATTTGTGCTAACTGCTTATGCGTATGTCTTGTTTCTTTGGACTACATAAGGTAGATGATTATGAGTAACTATTTTGAGTTTAGAGTTTGTTTGCCAAGTCTTTGGTTCCTTGGTTGATGCTAAGAAAATTCGCACAATTGATTACTGTCTGAACTTTGAACTGCTTTTTATTTCTATGTTAAGTACGAGTTTTGTATAATATGACCTATTTTTAGCTTCATGTGCTTTCATGATCTCGAAATGATTGACTGAAATTGAAAGCCATAGACAGATGTGACTGACTGACCAAGTGATTGATTCATATCATGCTGCAATTTTTCTAACAGCAATGGAAATGTGTGATTTCCTTAGTTTTTTTTTTGTCAGTCCCAACTTCACAGGGACTTAAAGAAGTTTGATGGGGATTTTGTTTCGCAGCATTCTATGCGCTTGCTAGTGTTATGGGTACTGCCTTGTTTCATTCTGAAGACTGCACGTGAGGTCATACGCATTTTATACGTTCGTCATGAGTCATGGTGGCACTCTGTTGCTATCTTATTCGCCCTTATCTTTTCATGGACTTGTGTGACGACAATCTTTCTTTCGGCGTGCATTTTGTTCCATGTGGTTTGCAACTTGCAAATAATACATTTTGAGGAATATGGGAAGCTTTTGGAAAGAGAACATGATTGTTTGGTATTATTACAAGAGCATGCTCGTTTACGCTTCTATCTCTCCAAAATAAGCCACCGATTTAGAATTTATCTTCTTCTACTTTTCTTGATCGTCACTATAAGCCAGTTTGTGACTTTATTCCAAACTACTGAATATAATGGGATGGTTACTTTCATAAATGGTGGTGATTTTGCGGTAAGCTCTAACCTTCATGGTACATTTCTTTTCTGCTGAACATCTTTGAGTGAATTTTGGTTTCTAATTCCAATTTCGATAAGAGTAATTGTTTTGTCATCACAAAAGCCTTTTAAATATGCTTTTACAGAGTCAGATTTTGAACTTAAAATTACTTGTACATTTTTCTCTAAGCTTAGTAGGTTTGGCTAAGCTTAAAAGTTATTTTAAGTGCTTAGACTTTTTCTAGACTTGGCCAAACATGTCCTCTTTGTAGGAAACTTTCATTTATGTTCTATAACCTGGGTAACTAAAGTTAGTTTTTCTCCTTTTTTGGATCTATTTCCTGGTTTCAGGTCTCCTCAATTGTTCAAGTAGTGGGAATAATCCTCTGCTTGAATGCCGCTGCAAAAATATCCCACAGAGCCCAAGCTGTTGGTGCAATTGCAAGTAGGTGGCATGCTTTATTAACTTGTAGTTCTACTGACTCATCTCAGTTGAGAACTTCGAATAGCATGGGAAATCTAGGTGCTGCTAATATATCAGGCTCGTTATGTATGAACTACTCGGAAAGTGATTTGGATTCACTGGATTTCATTGTTGGGCCAACAAATACACAATTGGCGTCTTATATGTCCTCGTACCACAAGAGACTAGCTCTAGGTATGCAAGTTAACTACTGCTGTTTTGTACAGAATTAGATGCTAAGCTTAAAAAAATGTTTCCAAATATGTCTGGCTAAGTTACTTATTTTGGAAGTAACTCTTTTCTTAATGTAAAAGCGACTCACTTATTTCCAGTTTTGATGAATCAAGTAACTTAATAAGTAAACCTTTTAAGCTTATACAAACATGTTCAATTCAACAATGCATTTTTGGTGAAAAGAGCTCTATGTTACTCCAATCTTGAAAAGTCGAATGATTTCTCCTTGCTGATCCTGACGACTAACATGTAGGCTTGGCATCAAAAGCAAAATAATTTGTGTTTCCGTAATTAACTTACCTTTTTTACTTAACACGTTAGGTTACCATGTTTGGCCCTGCTTGTCTTTGACTCTTTTCTTCTCTTTTTGTAAAATCTGTATTGATATGAAAATCTATTCTAAACATTTCCCTGTTACTAGTGAGAATGGTATATATCATACACTTCATTTCTTGTTTTTAATATTGAGAGTTTGTTATAAGTTTAATGTGCAGCATTTCTCATCATAGCTCAGTACGATTACGCTTTGTCTGCCATATAATTTTGATTCCACAATATATTAGAAGGATAAAAGATTTGAAGAAGGGAAGGAATTCACCATGTTTGCATCAGTTGTATGTTGATATTCTACTAGGTATAAATTCGTAGAGGCATACACATTTACAATAACCAACATGCATATTTTTCTACTTTAAATAAGATTCACCTTTCTTGATATGAGTAAGCGAGGAATTCCTCCAGCTCGGAATTGATAGAGCTTGCCATTTTCAAAAGAAATGGTTTCTTCTTCTGGAAGATTTACCTACATGTTATTGTTAGAAAATAAAAGATGTGTTCCTTTGCCTCATTTTGGAAAGAGTTTTAGGAAACAAGATCGTGAATAACACCAAAAAAATAGAGAAAACAAAGCGTACCAATAATAGAGTTATGACTAGAGGGACAGGTTCGATTCTATTGACATCTTATACCAGGTTCTCTCTCTATTCTCTTACAATGTTAGTTTTCTGGCAGATTAGACAATATTATATTTACATGATATTTTCGTATACGAATGAACCTGATACAAATTAATTTCTTGAACTCGTTGGTCCGTCAAGACTCAAGTCATACTCTTTTTGGTTTTGCATTCTCTTCTGATGTTCCCATTCTGCGAACATTTTACATGTTTGATCATTTTTACACTGTCTATGCAGTGCTGTATTTGCAGTCGAATCCCGGGGGGATTACTATCTTTGGGTGGACAGTTGATCGAGGTCTAATAAACACGATATTCTTCATTGAACTGTCGCTTGTTACCTTTGTTCTGGGCAAGACCATAATTGATCCGTCCTGAGCAATTCATGATTATAGAGTTGGCATTCTTTTTGATGAATCAACATGGGTTATTTATCTGTATTGCAAGTTGCAATTATTGTTGCAATCAGGTTCAACCAGCTGATCCTAAACCCACAAGGACTCGAGTCTCGACCCTCCTTGCTTCCTGCATCTAGAGCAATGAGTATGTGCCCCGGACCTGCCGATGAGTTGTGTTATTCTCTTCTCGTCTATTTTTCTCGTTTTGCTTTCCTCCTTCAATGCCAAATGAGGAGAGAATAGTCGAGGAAGGGGCCACGATGAGGTAAGAAAGGAAAAAGATCCGAAATAGAAAGGCAATCAAAGTGAAGTTCATTAGGATACTTTAAAGCGCACCCAATAAATTTTTTTCCTGTTTACATTGTAAGGAGAAGTGAAAAAATAATGATTAATCGTTGTGTATAATAGACTGGTGAAAGGATATGGAAGTTTTCTATGAAGTTTTCATTGAATAAGGGGTTGTTAGACACAGCTAGAATTGCTTCCTAAAAAAGTTAAAAAGTTCTTCTAACTGAACAGAGCATTTCTATAAAAATATCTAAATAACTTTTAAGAGTCCTACCAAACGAGTCAACAACTTTCGAAGTTGTGAGTGAAGTTCAAGTTAACTTCCGTATTTCTATGCAAATGGGTTTTTTTTTTTCAGTTTAATTGTGTTGGTAACTTAGCCTCTATTCTTTTAAAATACATTTTTTTTTAAAACTCATTTTCAATCACATATTATTCAATAAAATAATATTTTTTATCACATCAATAATTTTTCCTTATTTTTTAGCCACATATTTCATATCATATGACTATTTAAAATATATTATTTTCTCAATAATATCCATCAAACACGCATTTAGTTTATGCAAAGAAATTGTGCAGCAAATAGTGCATAATCATTTAGTTTATGTAAAACGATATTTGTTAAAGAAGTAACACTTTATAATACATATTAAGAAATTTCTTGACAATTTCTATAATTTTAATTCAATTTTTCTGTCAGAAAAATTGTATTCAGCAACTCACCTCATCCCTATTTTTTGTAGTGTACCATGTATACTTGTTTAAAATTGTAGAAGTAATTACTATATGCTAGGACTGTTGAAATGCTTCTTTTTCAGAAATATTAAAAACACAATTGTCATCTAAATCATGATCATAATTTTAAGGGTCATGCTTGATGTACACTCTTTGGTGTACATCATGCATGACATTCCTCTCACAAAGGTGGGGGCCCGTAATTTAAAAAATCATGGGCCCCACACTCTTTTGTGAGAAGAGTGTCAAAGTTAATGTACACAAAAATGTACAAATGAGATTACTCCTATACGTAAATACCTCCTTCTAAAGTCATTTTTATATAATAGGAATATTATAGTGACCTATTACATGTGTTAAGGTCAGGAATTCAGCAGAAATTCGTTTTCTTTTTTATGAAATTCTGATACGTACACAATTTTCATTGATAACGTGTAGTTCAAGTGGAATGAAGTTCATTTTTCTATTTCCATACCATGTTAAACCATCTCATGTAAAACTCCATTCAGTATTTATCATTCGGTATATGGGTCGAACTCAAAATCTTTTATATACTCTGGTACTATGTTAAACTATTTCATTTAAAAGTTGAAGCCGATCAAAAGAAACAAAGTTACTCGTTTAAATTTTGTCTTCAATCCCCCGAAGTAATCCATTGGTGATCTCTTGTATAACAGGTCATCATCACTGCAATTCAAAACCGAAATTTGGGCTTGCCTGAGAATCCCGACGAGTTACATGAGATTGACGACAAAGAAAGAGATCTGTCTGAAGAAAAACTTTCACATACCAATCAATTCAGGTACTCCTACAAAATCTTGAATCAACTGCATTTATTATATTCTCCTAACATCATGTGCCTATTTTGGTGTTTTTCCTGTGATATTCCTTAATCATTACATCCTATTACTAACTACATTTTGTTTTAAACTAGGTTTCTCGACAAAGCAGCTATCATTAAGGACGGGACCAACCCTGAGCCCTGGAAAATTTGCACGATAACACAAGTGGAAGAAGTCAAGATTCTTATAAGGATGATGCCAATCCTTGCCAGTACGATTATAATGAATACATGTTTAGCACAACTGCAGACATTTTCAGTTCTCCAAGGATACTTCATGAATCCTTACTTAGGCTCTTTGAAGATTCCCACTGCTTCAATACCTGTGATTCCAATAATCATTATGTCCATTCTCCTTCCATTATACGAGTTTTTGTTCGTTCCATTCGCTAGAAAATTAACCAGACTTCCTACAGGAATCACACAACTTCAAAGAGTAGGCATTGGACTAGTACTTTCCATTCTCTCAATTGGAATAGCTGGTCTAATCGAGATAAAAAGAAGGGATGGAGCACTTGAGAATCCAGCCGAGCCCATTAGTCTTTTCTGTCTTTCTTTCCAATATGGGGTTTTCGGGATTGCAGATATGTTTGTTATGGATGGACTCATGGAGTTTTTCTACAAAGAAGCGCCCCCCGGGATGAGGTCTCTTTCTACTTCTTTCGCATTATTATCCCTTTCCTTCGGGTACTTTTTGAGCACGGCCTTCGTTAACATCATAAACACCGTTACTGAAAAGGTTACCCCGAGTAAACCAGGTTGGCTGCAGGCACCAGATTTGGAACACAACAAGTTGGATTTGTTTTACTGGTTCCTAGGCATCCTAAGTTGTCTAAACTTTGCAAACTATCTATTTTGGGCATCATGGTACAAGTATAGATCGGACGGTAAGGATACCGAAGATGAAGTCCCCGGTTGGCAGGGATCGCCTACTCACAATACGAGAAAATAATAATGAAACCTGTTGAAATGTCAATCGGCAAAATTTCTCCAGCAACTAGGGCAGATGCTGCATTATGCACTACTACTACATATTGGAGTTCTGTTGAGTGTTTTCATTCCTTCCTCCCCACCTCTACACCCAGCCCCACCCTTTTGGTGTTAACTTGTAATGACATGCCCTGTATTATTTGATTACCTATACTTTTTGAATCTGTAAAATGTGTGGTTATACAAAGACAATTTTGTCTGAATCATTGAATATCTGATAATATTGTGTGGCAAACAAACTACAGAATGTTATTTTTTTGTCATAATCTTGGAACTAGAATCTGAACGTACCATGAAACACTTCAAGAAATTTTTGATCAAGATGACAATGAGAACCTAGCAATTACTTATTTTTCAGGTTGAAACTAAAGACTACACGGATTAAAAATTGTCCATGTAAATTTAGAGCCGACTATGTAAAGTTCTTTTTGGGCACCCTGTTCAGTTTATTGTTTCCTATTGTTTCCTTGGCATCTTTCCAGTTGAAACCAATATGGAGAGCACAAGTAGGTGCTAGCCCAAAATCAAAATGATGAGAATCACAGTAACCTCAAACAATTTTAGCACATTTGGTTATGTTAAAAAGTTACTTCTCCAAAAAAAAAAAATAAGTTAAAAGTTACTTTACCATAAAACTAAGTCATCCCTATATTCTATAAATTACTTTTGCCCAAAAGAAATTTTTTAAGTAAACAATACTAACATGTATAATATTAAAGAAATGAATTATGTTGTTTATACAGTCCACTATTTTGTAAAATTTACTTCGAACACTTGTTGGATTAAAATTATTTATTATTCAATTTATTACATTGTGTCAAACGCACGCTTAAACATAAAATAATACTATCCTTAAAATACTAAGAAAATTGTTGAGGTTCTCTAGACTGCTCGAGCATATCCAATAATGTGTGACAACATTTTCTCCGGCACTGAACCAGAAAAACTTGTGTCGAAGAGCGAGTTCTGCATAAACAAATTGCGGTGTTTTTATTAGTGAGATTGCTGGAGAGAAAAATCCCAAGAAAAAAAAAACAAAAAAAACAAAAAATGAAGAACCAGAACCTGTATAACATTTTTAAGCAGTCCACACCAGAAAGTGAGTCTCATTTTCTTCACTATAGAAGTAAAGTACTACTTTTTTTCTTGCATGTCATCTTCAGTTTTCCAAACTACGTCCTCGAGGCTCGTTGAAAGGTTTTTATAGAACTGCATAACAGAAATATGAATAATAAAAGTAAAGAAAAACGATATCAGCTAAAGTTGCAATTACCAATCAGAGAGAATGGCATTTTCTAGAAGTTGGTATTTGTGGATGATGAAAGAATGCTACATTAAAATCGAGGAATTTTTATATCACGATGTGCACCATAAACAAGATATCAGTGCATTGCAAGTCTGTAAACCAGAAGAAAGACCAGATGCGCAACTAAAGCACCCCGCATCCCACACACACATGACTGACACGAGCATGTCTTCTCCAGGTTCCTAAAACTTGGACATCTTTGTTGATGTTTTGAATCATTGCTCTACTCAAGCTAGTTTTTTCCCTAGATGGAACCTCAGAAGAATGTCATCAATCTCCACACCAGCAGCCATGGTAAGAGTGGGCGACGAGTAGTTCATTAACGATATCTTGATTTTGCAAAGCAGACTCACTTAAGCCGAACTTTCTTCTTTAAATCCTTCTAGTCACGATCCGGGAATCCTCCAATTTTTTAGTCTCATTGGATCAAAATTGATCATAACGATCCACAATTTACTCTACATTTAGGACATTTCTCTAGTAGGAAGTGGCACTCTGTGGAAGATATGCTCATAGAAGGAAAGCTTTAGTTAAGACAATCACTCAGCAGGGAAATATATCGGAACCCTGTTTCTTTTCCTAGCTCAATCAATTCTAAACTTCTGCTCAATGCAAACTCACGTTTTCCTTTCATTTAAATTTCTAAATCATAACACCTAAAAATTTTTCCCCTTACCCAACTGATTAGATTGCTCAATGGCGAACTGCCAACGGCCCCTCTACCTCATGTCTTCTACAAAGGGAAATAAATTAAAGAGAAGATGCACCAGAATATTAGGCTAGCGTGCGACATATTTTTTAGCATCTCCATATTCACGCAAAATGACATTTCATGATAAAATTTGTCCAATAGCTAAATGGTAAAACAAAATCGTGGCAAACTCGTATACCTTGTGGAACTCTAGCGTGTCTCCCTTTGCCTTTCTAACCTCAACCATATGCAGAGAAGGCGCAACCTGGAAAACCTGATAAAGAACATCGCACCATACGCATTGTTGCAAATCTTGGACCTAAAATTGAACTCAAAAAAACGAGATGATTGGCATTCATGGTAACATACCTCAGTGGCAATATTTAGGTTTCCTTTTCTTCCAGCTTTCACATTTTCTAGCCTCATCTGGGATAAATTAGGGTGGAGACAAGGTTTTTTTTAAAGTTATATTACAATACCACTTTCGATCCTCACTGAGGTAGATAGGATTGCACTATCTATTTGTACAAAGACATTTTACGAGCCTTAAGAAAATTGAATACCTTGTAGTTCTTCTTTTGAACATCAAAACCAAGAGGCTTAGCAGCTTCTTCAATCTTATTAATTATCTCATTTGCTGAACATCTAGATGAGAACCTCGTTTCCCTCTTGAATTCCTTTATCCAAATGGAGTTGTAAACAACAGATAATTAAGGGAAAAATGACACATGTTTTATTGTACATGCATGTAAAATTCCCTAAAAACTAGATAGTAAATTTTTATCTTCTTATCGAGGGCTAAATTAGAGCATGTTTAACTTACTTATTTCCACTTGACCAATAAAACATTAATTCATTTCACTTAGTTACTTATCAGTAAACTTTTAAGCTGGGCCAAACATCCTCTTATTAATTCTACACATATGCATTAGGCTTAGGTCATCCAATTCTCGAATATGCCAATGTGCCATTGTAATTGCAAACTATTTATTATTTAAGTAATAGGAGACCTCTTATTTTCTGTTCTTCACATTATCCAACAAATTCTAATGATTATAAACTCTTTCGAACAGGTATTGTCAGAAAATTAATATAGTGTTAGAGCTTCTGTTCGAGAAGTATCCTAACATCATCACATCTTATTTTCACCTTTTATCTTTGAATATGCATTGTGATTTATAATTCTCTTTCTACCATTTTGCATGTTATCCAATCTGTTCATGTACGGGTGAATAATGTACCTCCTGAACTGGTCAGTTACCTCTTTACTTAATGGACAATTGATTTCAAATAAGATGAACAACAAACTCCAAGCCTGGAAAGTCTATAAAAAAAGGAAGTTCCTACCTGTTCTCCATCAAACAGATTCCCAAGGTTGAGACCTTTTGACATTGAAATTAACTCAAACGCATTCATTGCTGTTGGCTGCTCTTCCTTCTTCTCTGTGACAAGATGTTCCTGTCATACACAACAGAAAATGCATTCAATAGACCATTTTATGAATAAAATCTAGTCGTGCCCCGGAAGTCTGTCATTGAATGTTCCACATCAACTCACCCCAGAATCCTTAAATACAGCTTCGACATCATCCAAGTTTGTATCGTAATTTTCATCAAATACTGGTGGTTTATAATCTTTCTTAAACCACTCGTCCTCCAAAATTTCAGGGATTATGATTCGCTGCACAAAGCACAATTCATGAAAAGAAGGGGGAAAAGGCAAGAAGATGCAGCAATGAAGAAGAAGAAGAAACAAATAGATAAAACGTGTTGAAGGCGCAAATAAATTGACGACTTCTTGAGTGCAAAACCCCATTCTAAACTACCCATTTGTACTTCCTACTGCATATATTGTAAGGGAAAAGGCATCGGTTTTTGTTTTTATTGCACTGTCTACACTCTGCAGTAGAAATAGGCACCAGCAAAGGATTCAAAAAAGTCCTCTTACTTATTTTACTTCAGTAAGCTTACTCAAAAGAAATTTTTTAAAGCTAAGCCGATCGTGCTCTATATGTCACTCTTTAGATTCTCTAATTACAGAAATACGTGCATGAGTTACATATCAGAGAGCTCATCTCCCAAAAAAATGAAAAAGAAAAAATCATTATGCTTACGGTCATAGGATTTGGATCCAAGATTCGAGCAATCAATTTCCTTGCACTGAAGGAAAGCCAAGGTGGACAAGTGAATTCGGCTAAAGAAATCTGGACAAGCGACAAAAGAAATGATGAAACGGAGATGATAGAGAAAACTGTGTTAACATTGGAAATAAAATTCCAAACGCTCACTTTTTTATACAGATTCATAAGGTTGGGATCGTCAAAAGGCAAGTAACCGGCAAGCAATACAAAGAGTATGACTCCACATGACCACAAATCTGCAGTTGCTCCATCATAGCCTAGATCATTTAGGACCTATGCAGAAAGATAATTAATTGTTCAGGCCTAAAAGTACTAGGAAAACGTGCATATATACAAGGTATAGGGTTGTACCTCAGGAGCAACATAGTTTGGAGTTCCACAAGTAGTATGAAGCAAACCATCATCCTGCCATAATCCATTATGTAAATATTCCATTTTGATTGCACCAAATGAAAAAAAAAAAAAATGAGATGTTGAGCATAAAAAAAATCTTGCTATTTTAACTGAAATTTATCCGAAGTACGCATTCAATGAAAGAGTGGCATGCATTGTCCTATGCAGCCTTCAAAATTCTGTAATCTCAAAGCGACACGATTTTGTCACTTACGAAAATAAGAAAATAGTTTTTATTGCCTTTTTTGCTTATTACTTACATTAAACCACTCTTCTGACGAAACATTCTAAAGCTATTGAATAAAATAAACAAAGTGAAAGAAGATCGACAGAGGTAAGAGAATATAACATCATATTCACCCTGATTTGCCTGGACAGAGCACTCAATCCAAAATCAGAAACTTTGAGGTTTCCAGAAGCATCCAATAGCAAGTTCTCTGGCTGCACCATTAAACACATATGGGGATAAAGAGTAAGATTAGATTTATGTCTGAAAAACCCAAATTAGGATATCCATTTTAATTTTTAAATAGAAGTTGCTAAAAGCTGTACCTTTAGATCTCTGTGATAAACTCCCCTACTATGGCAATAATCAACAGCATTAATAAGTTGCTGAAAATATTTCCGTGCTGCGTCCTCTTGCATCCGACCATGATTCACCTACGTTTTTGAAAGTCAAATTACACATCATGCCCATTTTGCACAGTCCAAAAAAGAGAGATGGAAGTAAAAGTTACTTTTAAGTAACTTTGTTCCAAAACATGCTTGAATAAATTACATTTTTTCTTATTTTTGTGTAAAAAAAAGTTGGTTATTGTGAAAGTAACTCTTAACTCATTGTCAAAATATATGACTTATTTATTTCAACTTAGACCAACAAAAAAGGTTATTTATTTTAAAACAAACTTATATACTTAAAGTTTTTAAGCTTAATCAAACATGCTGAAAATCTAACATTCATCGTGTCAGCGTGTCCTGCAGTCCAGCAAACGACAAGTCGATATTACAGTAGAAAAAAGAAAATCATAATCTAACTCCTGAGCTCATGGTCATAAGATGGTGAAAATCCATTAGCGACAAAAATCTCTATGGCTTACAATTTTGTCGAAGAGCTCTCCCCCAGTGACAAACTCCAAAACAATAAATATCTTGGTTTTGCTTGCCATCACCTGAGAGAACTAGAGATATAAGATATGCAGTAAAAATATGTACACACACAGTTAGATGTAGTATATAGATACATGAAACACTAATATACATGCACAACATACACGGAGCTTGCACGAGAGAGAGAGAGAGAGAGAGAGAGAGACCTCATACAAGCGAACAACGTGGGGATGTTTTATCAATTTCATTGTTGCTATTTCCCGTTTTATCTGTACATTACACACATGACATCAAGATCAAACCATAACCAAAAAAATTATTTTGCAATTACTGAATTATATATAGCAGAGGAGCAACATACAAAAGATATATTGTATAGAAAACAACCTTGAAAAAACGCATTTGATACGAATAATGAGATAGGGGGGAAGTCAACAAGGAAACTTCAAAGTTAATGAATACAAAGCAATAAAAAACTGACCTGTTCGGACATTTTGTTCTTAAGGACCTTATCCTTATCAAGAATCTTAAGAGCCACAGGTTCTCCAGTCTCGGAATTCTTAGCATATTTCACTTTTGCAAATGTGCCCTCACCAATTGTCCTTCCAACCTCATATTTACCAATTCTGCGCTTAACTTTGGGTCGATTCATTCTTGATTTTCTCGGCAGATTCGTGTTATACTCGTAGTTTTCGTCCTTCCTGCTTAGTTGTCTTATACTTTCCGTCTATATCCTTCCCAAAAGAAATTTTTCTGCACACACATTATACTATTTTCAGACTTTATATTACTGGAGCAAGTTAATCAATCCATTTTACCGGGAATCCACTTTCTGAAAATTCTTCTCTCCCTTCCACTTTCTTTATCAGTATTCCACTTTGTACAATCTAACTGAGCAAATTAATTAGGTTGAATTAATCATGCCTTTTATACTCCCTGAACTCAAACAATAGGACTGAATTCATCTGAATAAGGAAATCCCAATCCGATCAAAAATCATAAAATCAAATCTATTAAAGTTTGCTTAAAAGATTTTTATCAAAGTTTATACACAAATTCAAGCCTACGAATTCAATTTTACTTATCCGAGCAAATGCCCTCCATCTAATAGAAAATGCTCCCAAATTCCACATGTAGTTGAAAGCAAAAGCAATTCGAAATCAAGAACCAATGCACTCGTATCATTTTGTACCAAAAAATCAAAAAATGAGAAGGAAAAATCTCACCTCAAGCAAGCCAAGTCCCAAGAAAATAATTAATGCATTACACCTAAAAGTAATAAAGAGTTCAGTGTATGTGCCGGGGCGTGGGGGTGGGGGTGGGGTGGGTGCTGGGGAGGGTACCCATCAACTCCTACAATTATTAGTATAACAGATAAGATTCATAATAAAGTGTAATAAAACAAGAGATACTGAATAAAATAATAAGCATCAAAAGCAATCATCAGTTAATTACTAATAATTAGAGAGATAGATATCTTACAAACCTCTAATTCAGACTTCTAATCCAGCAAGTAAATCACAGGCACAAACCAGCAGTTCAACTCCAAAAAAAAAAAAAAGAAAAAGAATCTCAATTCAAATCAATTCATTTGAAGTCCAAATTAGCAAAAAAATCTCAAGAGAGAGAGAGAGTTTTAATAAAGAAATTTCACCAAAAAAAAAAAAGGCTGAATACTAAATTTTCAAGAGGGATAAAGAGAGAAAAAGGAGATGTTCTTGAATTTGAACTAAGATGGAGCCATTAGAACAGGATAATAGCTTCAAGAATCAAGAGTTCATCAATAATTGCACAACAATGATATTTGTACAACCACGACAACTTTGTCGACAATTGGTGTGTGATTACAAAAATATTTTTTTATTAACACTGTCTAAAAACACAATGTCACGTGACCTTTCGTAAATAAAGTTGTTGCTCGTACATCATGATTCATAATTGCAACTATTAATAATTAATGAGTAATGGACCTCAAAACAGGTAGGCAGGTGATAAAGAGCAGATTTTTATTTTTTTTTTCATGAAAAAAGCTGCTTTTAAGTTCTTTTAACTTTTAAGCAATGCCAAACAAACCCTTAACGCAAAAGGAAAAGTCTCATGAATAAAAAAAACAATAATTATGATTAAGATAATCCACTCATTGAACGCGTTGGTGGGCGCATCAATATACTAATATTAAGACAGGCAGTGCAGACAACCGCCTAAATAAATTGCGTGTTCCAGTTGAATCCTAAACAATGCGTGGCAGAGACAACATCTGCTCTATCCTGAGTTGTACTGGTCAAGGAATAAAATGAGTGGATATAAGCGCATTCTATATTCATTTTCTATTCTCTCAAATTATCTTCAAAAAGAAAACATATATTTCCTTTCACGTCTTCCTTTCGCCACTGTTAAAAGTTCTGCCTGTATTTTTTTTAATGTTTATGATATGATAAATTTAACAAAATTAAGGATAAAAGGAAGAAAGAAAATTGAGAGATTTATCCTATCTTATCTTATATATATATAGTTGAGTTTAGTCGGTCGGTCTCCAAATATCTAATGAATTTAGGAACTTGGAATTTGTTGATTTTTTTGTCTAATAAATGAATTTTACTTACAATCGAAATTTATTGTACGTATTAGTTCTAGAACTATTGCGGATATTTGAGAGAAGTTTGTTTCATTAAGCCATTAGTTAAGACACAATTTTTAACATGGGATTTGACCATAAAAATCAAGGATGGACATTCTTATCCGATTGATTCACTTCTAGTTAAGTAACTACTTTTTTAGCATCTAGCTTTTATTGTTCTAGTCAAATTTTCAGTTCTTGACTTCTAGTTAGAGAATCGAAATTCTGTACTTCAATTATTTTTGTATAATATCACAATTAAATGACACATTAATTGATATCTATTTAGAAAAATCGACATTTTTATAGTTTGAAAGAGAGCGTAAAAATGAAACATGTTAATTTAAAGAAATCCAAAACTAATATGTTCTAGACTAATTCAATTTCACCGTGGTACGTAATAGGTTTTGATTTCATGCGTAGAGTTTCCAATGATACTCGATTCAGTCGCATTTTTATTTGAATCAGGACCAAGTCGGAATCGGATAATGTCTATCCGTAATAAAAAGGGTGTTACAAATTGAAAGTGATGGAAGTTTCCGAAGTAGCTCTATCAATCATTTAATGATTATTTTTAGTGATGTCCTTGAAACTTATCCATCCATAGTCTCAACATAATTCAGGCTCAGTCTTTCTTACCAAATCCTACATGTTTAGATACTACCACTACAGTAGGAGTGCCATCCACACGAGCAAGCTCGGGATCGTATATGGGGCAAGCCGAGCACAAGCTGGCTCATTTTCGAAAATCCCGACTCGGATCGGCTCGCCCTTTGGTGGAGTGAGACAAGCCGACTCGAGAGTCATTATTTCAAAACTTTTATCGTGGACGCTATAGGATGCAAAGTTCAGTATATGGTTCTTTTTTATAGTAAGAAGTGGCATGAAGAGTTTAATTTATTACCAAGTGATTGGTGGCACAAAAGCTTTCATAAACAAGAACTCGGTCTTTCATCCAACCCCATGAGATGCATGGATTGGTGAACCCCATGGACGGCCTTCAGATTTTGAGGATCTTACGACAACTTTATACGAAGTCCTAACCTATACGGGGCTTTAAGCAGCATTCTGAACTGCATATGGTTAGGGATAGCCTTGATATTATCAGTTTCAAATTTTTCATGAAGGGACCTCACCGGTGCAGGGCCTTAAACTTGTTGACAGGACGGGCCTTGAGAAATCATTTTTCTCATAGAAGAAATTAGGATCCATTTGATAGGTAAATCATAAATGTAAAAAAAAATTCCAATTCCAGGTTAGTTGGAAAATAAAAACCCACCAAATCCATAGAAATTCGTTTTTCATGAAAACAAAGAAAATACAGCTTAAAGTGGTTATACCTTGAAATTAGATTTCAATTTCCACGTTGCAATCAAACGGCCAAAGTAGAATTCATTTTCCTCAGATGTGACATTTTCCATGGACTTTGTTGCAATCAAACAGGGCAAACGTTGAGTAGTGTTGTAAAGATGAAGAAAACTTTCGAGAAATGATAACCTTAGTTTAATCCATGTCAAAAGACTGAAAAATCATCATACGTGTTCTGGAAATTAAAATCGAGAAGGAAAACATTGCGCTTTATTTGCACATGTAAAATGGCCCGGGCAGCTTGGCTTTGGCCGGCCTGCCGGCCATCACGTCTATGAAAAACAAAACACAACTAAGGCCCGAGAAAATCAAAGCAAGCTTCTCACAATTCGAACCGACTTTACACCTCTCCTGTCACCATTTAGTACCTAAACTTGTATTTATGTTTATGCATTGAATTCTTCTTTTCAGCCTTCACTAATAGATTTCACTCTTAAATTAATATAAAATCCTCAACATTCAGTTTCAATGTCCACAGAATCACAAAATGGTGCTGGTTGAAGCTGATGGAAATTATCT
>CAIGRT010123352.1:0-13889 GCA_903798405.1 Fraxinus platypoda | reverse complement strand
CAATAATGGTAGACAAACAGGCTATTAATGTACATCGGTGCTTTCAATCCTTTCTTTTTCAACCGATTTGACTGTAGATCGATTGAATCTTGCTTTATTTTATTCCTTGTGCACACCTTTATTTGCATAAAGGGGAGCATACGAGTAGCATAGGGCGCGACTTTGATTAATTTCAAAAACTCTATCTCCAAGATGACTTTGAAATCGTATAGGAGTACCACTTTCTACATTTTATTGGATCTATTACTTATGGTATCGTACCAACTTTGATACACGAAAACATTATTCTTGTTATTATGAAATTGTTTGGTACAAATTAAAATCAGATTTTAATCTAAGTCAAAGTCAAACAATCAATATTAACCACATATTTCGTGGGTCCCACACCTTTTCAACTACACATTTCAAAAACTTCTATCACAATCTATTAAAAATCTAATTTTAATCCCCACCAAACACCTCCTATATAAAGTATTAATAAGCCATGTTTGGCCTTCATTATTTGAATTTTTAATGGTTGAAATAATGTTTTTTTTTTAAATGTGTGATTAAAAAAAAGAAAAAAATTGGGATTAAGTGTAATATTATTTTATTAGAAAATATATGATTGATAAGAAGATAGAAAAAAAATGAATTATAATTTTAATGGGGGCTAGGGTAGAAATGCTTTCAAATAAAACTTATGCTCAAGCTAAAATTAGTTCTAGTTAATTAGATGTTTTGTTTTATGCCCTTGCTTGGTAGGGAATAAAATTTAATTTTTAGCTCCTGTTTGAGACTTTTTTTTTTTTTTTTAGTTAAAAATGCATTTTTGAATAGTATATTGATGGAAAACGTGTGATTAAAAAAAGTTTTGAGCTTGCTTGTAATATTATTTTATTGAAAAATATGTAATTGAAAAAAAAAGAGGAAAAAAAAGTATTTTGGACTTAATGAGGTCAAACAAGACTAATATTTTGATAAAAGTTGATGAAATGTGTGCTTGAAAAGTTATGAATCCCATAAAATATATGATTAAATTTAATTATTGACTTTGATTTAAAATTTAATTGAATTTTAATCAAAACCTGATTATATGTCTGTGATAAAGTTTATGTATTAGATATAAATAGATACAATTATAAAAAACTAATTAAAATTAGATTAATTTGAGCGGTGCTTTTTAACAATGTTGTAATGCGCTCCGCATGACACGCGACCTCGAACCTTTCGCCCTAATTTGAATCATCACATTAAGAAAATTGACTCCAATGCAATTATACGGAAGCATACCTTGATCAATATGAGAATATTAAAAGCGAAAGCATACCTTGATTCATGTATATGATTGTTTGAATTATATGAATTATGATCTTCTAATTGATAAACAATTCCTCTAGAATTGTTCTTTGTTGATGGGGATGCAGAGAGATTGAAAAATCACATTCAATTGGGAATCCTAACCCCATGATATAATAATTGTGTTGAGCAGTTATTATATGTCACTTATTTTAAATTGACCCTTCATCAATTTAAAATAACTTTATGATCTCTACACTTTATTCTCATGACATTTAAGACCCACTAGTCCAAAATTGATTTTAATAGATCACTTTATTGACTAAACTTTTAAGATTGCATTACACATTTTAATATATATACATGTGTGGCCCCCACATGTTGGAATTTTCCAACAGTTTGCTCTGTAATGAAATATTATTTTATATTTGAGTATGTTGGAGCGATCCTAATGTGAAACTATAAATTAAATCTCTCTATTTCGGTATTTATTGATCATATTTGGGTGGGTCCATTTCTCTGTGGAATCATTTATATTCAAAATTTAGCGTGTGGGCTTTGATGTGCACATATTATGTAGTGTCATATGGTATTAACATGATGAATTGCTAGATTGTTGACCTTTTGCTTCAAACATCCTATTTTCTCGTAACTCAACACAATTGAGTCTTTTATATTTCTCTGCAAAGGATTCTTTTAAGTTATTCATAGAGGTACTGCATGAATTGGTCAGTGCACAGGGTTGATGAGTAGGAAAGATGTCAACTCAATACCCTATTCTTGATAACCGCCCAATCAATAAGTGGAAGGTGACTGAGCTGAAGGAAGAGCTTAAAAGAAGAAACCCGAAGTTAACTGGATTGAAGGATGACTTGGTAAACCGACTGGATGAAGCGATTCGAAATGAGTGGGCAACTTTAGACACAGCAAAAGGTGAGAATTTAGATCACGAGAGTGAACCTGTTGACTCTAATATTACTCTCAATGAAACTGCGGCAGCCCAGCCCACTCCTACTGAGGGAGCACATGAAAACCATAAGCTTGAAGAGGAGGAAATCGTGAAGTCATTGCAGAATGATGCTGTTCGGGTTGGGGAACCAAGAGATGTAGAGGCCTCCAAGGAGAGCAGTGTCATTGCTAATATAGCTGTTGGTAACATGACCATGTCCGGCGAACAAAGACCAGACGACAGTGATATTTCAGTGGACAATGAGGTATTGAAGTCATTGAGTAAGGAAGCACTTGAATATGACAAAGTCAGGACGGGGAGTGAGGTTTTGAAGCCTGGCAAGAATGATGATAATCTTGTGGAGGAGCCAGGGATGGTGGATGCTTCTGTTGAAAGCATTGGCATTTTCCAAGTGGCTGAGAGCAACCTGATCACTTGCTCTGAAAGAACACTTCAGGATACCAACACCAAGGTAGACAGTGATAACATTGGTGTAACATCAGTTCCATCTGGTGAGAAACCACTAGAAAATCAGGATTATCAGATGGAGAAAGAAATTTCCAAGCCTCTGCAGATGGATGCTGATTGCAACATGTCCTACCCTAGAAACCAACTGCATGATGTTTCCCATCCAAGCAACCAGGTGCATGAGGTCAGCGCTACTTTAGAGTTTCAGGCGAAATCTGAATCAATTTCTACTGATACTTTGTCATTTAATGAAAAAAAAGAACTAAAAGATAATTTGAATGCTGACAATATCCAATTAGAACCAGAATTTGTTGGGCCAGAATTGGTGCAACCATTATCCAGCAAAAACCTTTCACATGATGGCATTTTTCATTGCTTGCATGATGAAATGCCAGGTGGAAAACAGGGTTTTGTTGGAGAAATTGATGATGAAAAATCTAGAAACATGGAAGTTATCCAGAAAGAAGTTAATGCAGAGATTAACACTTCAGATAAAGTAAGTGAAGATAATAAGCTACCTCATGTGACCATAACAAGATATAGCAGTCCAGAGCATGTGGCTGAGCCTGAAAGAATGGAATCATCTGCTGAAGAGAAAGTTGGCTTTGCTGATTCTGCAAAGGAAGGAAATTCACGAGGTATGGTTTAGTAGCCAGAATACCTCATTGTGCAGTTTTATATAAACTGATCTTCTGCCCCCCTCCTTTTTCTTCTTTACAAGTAGACAATAAATCACCAGATTTTGACTTCGGCAAAATGACAAAAGTGCCTGATGGGGATCACCTGGAAAAAATAAATTTAGAGCAATCTTCTGCTGATGATTCCATGGAGGAGGATGTATTGGAGGCGAGGCACTTTGGCTCCGATCAAAATGCTGCTGAAGTTAGCAAGATTGCCGAGGCAATGGATGATCTGCGTGTTATCTAAGTGGGAGATATTATTATTCGAAGTGAAATTTGATTTTTTCAGGAGAATGTGCGGTTAAAAAAGGTAATGTTACGGGTCAACGTGCGAAATCATTTTATAGGGAGAATGTGTGTTCAAAATGAGTGAGGAAAATTATTTTCAAATAAGCTGCGCCAAACAAACCCTAAATACCAATTGCTCTTATTTATTCTTTTTAATTGTATTCTGTAGTAAATTTTTTGTTGTTATTCTGTTGTTTTGTACATGTTATCTTTATTTTTTGAGATAAATTGCAATTGTTCTCATCTGCTTATTTAAATTTACTTGTTATTTTATTTTAGCTGTCCCGTGGTTTAAGACTGCTTTTTATATCATCATATCCCTCTACTAAAGGCAATGACCTATCCACTTTATATCACTTGGTCATTTAAAGTAGTTTTTGATTTTCATACTTGTTCCATATAAATGGTATTTGGTAAAAGTAGAAGCTGCTGACGAGAACGCACCTCCAAAGAGACAGCGTAGATGGAATAGTGAAAATGTTAAAGTACCAGAACAACAAAGCTCAGGAGTTTCAGTTATAACTACAACACCAAAGAATTTATTTCAGTCTGTATCAGAAAAGCCAAATGTTGCTGCATCTGACTCTGCTGTTGATGAAGATGCATCGAAGAAACGCATTGGCTAGTGCATATCCTATACAACGTGTTTGGTAATTCAGTTGCATTAGTTGGAGACTAGAATTTTTCATTTGGAAATTGCAGTACCACCATCAGCCAAAACACTCACCAATTCTCTCGGAATTGATAACTTTCTGCGCCCCTTCACATTAAAAGCTGTTCGAGAGCTTCTGGCCAAAACGGGTAAAGTTTTGCAATTTTTGGATGGACCAGATCAAGACCCATTGTTATGTGACGGTACTCTTATCTCTGTCTGTCTTTCATCCCGTCATCCTGTTTCCCCTTCCCAATCTGCTCCTTTTGCTTTCCATTATTTTTTTCTCTCACATTTGCTGGGTTTTATTGAAGATGGGTAGGCAACATCATGGAGTCATAGCCTCTGTTTGAACTGCATAAATTTAATTTCATCTGAACCTTGCTAATGGTTCAAACTTATTAAAAAAAATTTAGAATCCCACTTATCTTTACGACTTCAGGCTAATTGAATGTTACTCGAAAGTGTTAAAAAAATTTAGTACAGCCATTTAAGTGACCTTGTCCTATTGTTTGTCATTTGTCCGTTTGCAGTTTTCTACTGTAGAGGAAAGTATTGAGACTCGATATGCTATCTACAACCTCCAGTGGCCAACAAATGGAGGGCGGCTCCTGATTGCAGATTTTGTTGATCCCGAGGAGGTGAAACAGCGGACTGAATCTCCCCTCCAGTCTGCTGTACCACCTGTAAGTACGAGCCCGTCAGTGGTTCCTATTCAGACTCCAAGCCAGCCACTACAACCTCGCCAACATGGCCCAAAGAAGCAGTCCGAGCCTCAACATACCCTATCACGAGAGCTTCCTGCTTCTGGTGCACCTAGACTGCACGAGCAGTTGTTACAGGCACCGTCAACAGTTCCAGAGGAAGTTGATACCCCGATTGTTACTTTAGATGACTTGTTCAGGAAAACCAAAGCCATCCCCAGAATCTATTATTTACCATTGACTGAAGAACAAGTTGCTGCAAGGGTGCAAAAGAAAGAGTGATAAAGGCATGTTAAACTTCGAGGATTTCAAGGAAGCATGGTTAATGATCTAGTTTAAGTAACGACTATTCAGTCCTTTTCACTGTATTCAGAGTTGAATTTTCAGAGGGGATTACCTGTTCCTGCACACTTGCGAGTATGATACACTATATTGGACAAGTTTGGACATCATTAAGAGAAAATGTGATAAAATTTGTCTTTTGTCCTTCATCGACCTGCTACAATTTTACGAGTCTCTTTGTTTTAGCTTTGATGCTTGTTCTCGCCAATATATTTAAGTTCTGATTGATTTAGATAAAAATTAAATTTTTAGTAGATCTTGTTAAATCTGATGAAGTGTGAAGTTAAAAAAAAATAGTAAAAATATAGGTCAAACAATGACTTCTTTGTGAAATATTATCTAAATTTCTGTTAATAAATTGTGAGGGGATTAATTTCTATCAGAGATAAAGATTATTGTGAACAACCTTTGTCAAATATATTGGTAGGCAGAAGGCTCTTCCTAACATTATATATTCACAATAAAATTTGTTAAAAATATTTTATGATATTTTATTCAATAAAATTTGATTATTTAATAAAAATAGAACAATTTCATCTTAATATATTATCATGTAATACATACATTTTGAAGTTGGTAAATCTTACAATATTTTTTCTCGTTTCAAAAGTAAAATAAAAATAAATAATAAATTGAGAAATTTTTATGTATATAATCATTAAGAGTTTGAACTACTTTTATTTTTTTATAATTTTTATTTATTAATTTTTATAATTTTAGATTTTATTCGTTAGAATTTCATATTTTTATTTTTAAAAATTAAATTTTATTTAAACGCTTGTTTTTCATATTTTGAGTGTTTTCAGATTTTTCATTGAAAATATTCAAAACGTAAAAATTGTGTTTTGAATTTCATGTTATAGGCTTATCCTTGTTTTCAAGAATTCATTTTTAAAAATGTCAGACCAAACATATTTTCAGGATTTTGCAAAATTAAAATTGAAAATAGCAAACCTAACGTACATTTCTATTTTCCCTCCCAAGTTATTGCTTAATATTTATCTGGGCTTTCGACTTTGGGCCAATCGCTGCTAATCAAACAAAAAGCCCATTTAAGGGCACGTGAGTGTAACGCGCACACCTATTAATCCCTAGAAGAAAACGTAGTCCATTATTCGTCAGTTCGCTCAATCTTCTCTCGTCGGTCGCCGCTCCGTGCTTATCCATTTGTCCTTTTCCGCCATGGTTTCCGGCAAGAAGACGGTAACTCCGACTTCTCTATCTTATTTATACATACACATATATGTATAAACGAGTTAAATGTTTCATTAGCCACCAAACTTCGCTTTATGTCACGACATACTAACTAAACTTTACAATGCTTTCCATTGACCACTCAACTTTATATTTGTGCACTCCACCACTCACCAAACAGATTCTGTTAATTTCTTCGCCTACGTGGATGACGAAAATAATATGTGGGAGACAAACCCTAAGCCCCAAATCGACGCCCCCTAAATCCGAACGTGAAGTCATGGCTGCCTGAAGAAGTTTAACAAGGTCTTGCATCTTCTCTGGCCGTCAATTGAAGTGGACATGAAGGGACCAAAAGAAGGTAATTCCCAAACCATTTTGTGATACTATTTTAACGTATTTCTAACTTCCTGGGGTAAACTTTTCTTTCGTTTTCCATTAATTGGGGGTTTCTTAATTTGTGTATAGTGATGAAAGATGGGTAGGTGATTTTGTGACAAATTCTTCCCGTTAAAGTTGATTTATTTACTGCTCTGCTGTAGTACTGTTAAAAATTGAATGCATATTGTGTCACTGGCTGTGGACTATTTACCATTGGTTCACTAGGGAAATTGGGATTTTCAGGAGCTTTAGAATCGCATTTTTGAATGATTGAGTGTCCCTTGGAGTGCTCAGAAGTCTTATTATTATTGTTGAGTATTTTGTTCAAGTGTATGTGCTATCAATATTTGCGATTTTTTGGATGAATTAATAAAGTTTAATAACAGTAGACAAACAAGAAATCCTAAGGAGATTCAGATTTTGCTGTGCATGGATGTCTGTTTAGTCATTTAATCATTTAGTAGATTTAATTAATGTTGGAATTATTATATTAAAGAGAAACTTTGAAGCTAATCTTGATTATTCCAATGTGCACATAATCTGTTTGCGAGAATGTGTTCCCAAAATTATGCTTCCTTTAGCTCACGTTGTGATTTTAATTTCTTGCGAATTCGATACTATTTTTCTTTTGAGAATTCAGTAAGTCCATATCAGTAAGGGATGCACTGTCTTTGCAAGAAATTTCTTTTTGTTGGAAGTCTGTGCAACTAATTTATGCTACTGCTTGTTTTTAGATTACTTAATATCAGCTCGTGTTTATATTTCTGCTAAGTCTGCAATGTCACAATTGACAGAGTCTGAGCTTGTGTCCTGGCTTTCATTCTTGATATTTCTGTATAGCATGGGAATTGAGAGCGTTGCGGACGAGAAAGAAGGTAGATCATCTGGGCTGCATAATGCTATGTGCTCGGCTTGTGAAATGGCACTCGTTTGAGAGCGTTCTTTGAATTGCAGACACCAGCCTTATATATCCCATTCTAAGTTCCCCCGTCAATGTCTCTCTCTGTCTCTCGGAATATCAAGCATCGCAGACACCAGCCCTAATTCTAAGTTGTTCTAGCTATGCCACTTTGTTGGGCGGGTATGCGAACATTGAAATGCAGTTATTTATTAGCATTATTCAATTTCAGCTCCAGACTCGAGAGGCAGTTTTTTCAAGAAATTCGTGTCTTCTCGACACTGAAACCCAAATTTGTAGACACTCTAGGAATCCGTGCACTTAATAAGAAGATTACACAGTTAATACACAGTGGCCGTCTCGAAGATGCAAGAGCATTTTTTGATAAATTGTCGCAAAGAAACACGATAACGTGGAACTCAATGTTGAGTGGGTATGTCCAAGGTCGAGAGATTGCTAAAGCCCGGAAACTATTTGATGAAATTCCTGAAAGAGACGTGGTGTCATGGAATTTGATGCTGTCACTGTATATGTCGTGTCGTGGAAGGAGGTATGTGGAAGAAGGTAGATACTTGTTTGATAAAATGCCGGAGAGGGATTTTATTTCTTGGAATACTATGATTAGTGGATATGCGAAGAATGGTAGGATGGATGATGCCTTGAGGCTTTTTAATGGTATGCTGGAGAGGAATGTGGTGACTTGGAACACAATGATTACTGGGTTCTTGTACAATGGAGATGTTAAGGAAGCTATAGAGTTTTTTAAGAGGA
Organism: Fraxinus platypoda; assembly: GCA_903798405.1. Lineage (NCBI taxonomy): Eukaryota > Viridiplantae > Streptophyta > Magnoliopsida > Lamiales > Oleaceae > Fraxinus > Fraxinus platypoda. The sequence goes on along the minus strand of CAIGRT010123352.1, from coordinate 5,284 downwards.
TGCCAAAACGAGATGCAGCTTCTCTTAGTGCCCTTGTGTCTGGTTTGATTCAAAATGATGAACTAGATGAGGCCGCTGATCTCTTATTTAAATATGGGAAAAGGGGTGACAGGGAAAAATATCTCATTCACGCTTATAATACTTTGATTGCTGGGTACGGCCAGAAAGGTAGGGTTGAGGATGCTCGACGTCTTTTTTATCAGATACCAGGTTGTGGTAACAAGGGAAGTGGGGGAGACTTGAGGTTCGAAAGAAATGTGGTATCTTGGAATTCTATGATTATGTGCTATGTCAAAGCTGGAGATATTGTTTCCGCAAGGAAGCTGTTTGATCTGATGGAGGATCGAGATACATTTTCCTGGAACACAATGATTAGTGGCTATATTCATGTGCTGAATATGGATGAGGCGACCAAACTCTTTTTACAAATGTCAAATCCTGATACCTTGTCTTGGAATTTGATAATCTCGGGCTACACACAGGCAGGGGATATGGAACTTGCACTCAATTTCTTTGAGAGGATACCTCAGAAAAATCAGGTTTCTTGGAATACCATAATAGCAGGATGTGAGGAAAATGCAAACTACAAAGGAGGCATTGAACTTTTTCTTAAGATGCAGAAAGGAGAGAAACCCGACCGTCATACTCTGTCCTCGCTTCTTAGCATTTGTGCTGAAACTGCAGATGTGCTACTAGGTATGCAAATTCATCAATTGGTTACAAAGGTTGTTATACCGGACATACCGTTAAATAATTCTCTCATTACCATGTATGCAAGATGTGGGGCAATAGTTGAAGCAAAGACCGTCTTTGATGAGATGAAATTTCAGAAAGATGTCATCTCTTGGAACGCTATGATAGGAGGATATGCATCTCATGGGTTTGCCAAGGAGGCCCTGACACTCTTTGAATCAATGAAGCAAATTGAAGTGAGACCAACATATATTACATTCATATCAGTTCTCAGTGCATGTGCTCATGCTGGTCTAGTAGAAAAAGGCAAGTCACATTTTAGATCCATGGTTAGTGATTTTGGTATTGAACCGAGAGTTGAACATTTTGCCTCCCTTGTGGATGTTGTCGGTCGGTTTGGACAGGTTGAGGAGGCCATGGATGTTATTCGTGATATGCCAATTGAGCCAGACAAGTCTGTGTGGGGAGCTTTGTTGGGCGCTTGTAGAGTGCACAACAATGTGGATTTGGCGAAAGTTGCAGCTGAAGCACTAATGACATTGGAACCAGAAAGCTCGGGCCCATACGTCTTGTTGTATAATATGTATGCTGATACTGGGAGATGGGATGATGCAAATGAGATCAGGATGCTTATGGAGAAGAATAATATTAAAAAGGTGCGTGGCTATAGCCGGGTGGATTCCACTTGTTTGTAATGTTTGTGCTCCATGAGAAAGTTAATTATTTGGGGACAAGTGGATGCTCGCGCCGTAGGGAGTTGTTTCTATTTATCTTTTTGGAATTTGTGTTGTAATTTTCGAATGTCTAGATTTGTTTGAGTGACAGATTTTTTTCAGTCCCGCTTCTTTTATTTTAAAATGTACACCTGGTTTGAACTGTAAGTTTCCCGATTGCATATTGAATAAATTGAGGTTTGAATAATTTGTAATGCTGCATTTTACATGTTAGTGATGCATTACAGAATTTAATTCCCAAACTACGATTATGTTGTATGTTTTTAGATGCATTTTAAAACTTATTGTTGATCTGTATCTAACTGACCTCCTTCTACTTGGCCTACAATTCTGTCGCCATAATTTTTGCTTGATCATAGGAGCACCTGTAATGAGAATATTTTTCGAATTTACCATCTACTTATAAAACTAATTATGTGATTTACTCTATGTTTAGACAATGTTGATCTGGGAACAGCGGGTGGAAAGTATGTTTAGACAATACAGTTAACTGAATGATGTCCGACTTGTATTGCTATTGATTTTACAGGTCAGATATCATAAAGTCTTTGCCAGGAGATCAGTGAGATTGCCAAGTAATGCATAGAACCAATAGAGCCATCTTTTTTATGGGTTATGACATCTTCTGTTGTTGAAATTGTTAGATGGTTTTGCATTAGGAGATTATTCCTTTGAACTAATCAAATAGCTTGTTTGATTTTAATGACAATGGCTTTTTGGCTCACTTAGGGTTGTTCGTTAGGGCTTTTACTTCGGGCAACTTACAAAAATACTCTTAAAATTAGGAATCTTTTGAAAAATCATATGAAAAATATTTTGAAAGTAAAAAATACTGTATAAAATTAGATGCCATTTTTTTTAAATTAAAAAGTGATATAATATCACTTTTTAAAGTTAAGTTGTATACAATGTCACTTTTATTAAAAAAGTGTGTCGTTAGAAAAAGTTATAGAAATTTTAAGAAAGTGACAGGAAATGTGGCAAACAATAAAAAAAGTGATAGAAATTAAAAAAATGTAACAAATACTTTAAAAAGTGAGAAATTCAAAAAAGTGACAAACACTAAAATAAGTGATTAAAATTTAAAAAAGTGACAAAATATCAATTGAAACATTGAAATCATTTCAATAAAGTGATAGAACAAAAAAAAAAAAAAGTGACACAACAATCATTCTTCCTCTTTCTCCGTTCATTGTCAAACATCTTGAAATCAATACATTGACAAAACACCAATCAAAATGTCAAGCATCTTTAAATGAGTTCACCGCTACTATCATCTACCAATTCAATCAACCTATTGACCTCCAATTAATGAAGATCACAACACGAGAACAAGCTATAACTTTTATTATATTAAATCACATGTAACTTGTATTGCTATGCAGCACGAGGACCTGAAACCAGCATTCCCCGACCAACAAGATGGACCATAGCTATTGGTATAATCAGAGGACTTTGCTACCTTCACATTGAAACATATATTGGAAGTGACAAAATTCGAAAAAGTGACAAAAAAGTGATATAAAAAAGTGGCAAATAATATATTACACAGTCTAAACAACATTATTTGTATGTCTCATATAAAATGACTTCAAATGACTATTATTTAGCCATTGAGACACGTAATACACAATTTGTTTGAGCTATGTTATAATTTGTCTCTTAAAACCCTTGCCTTCACCATTCCCAAGCAGTTACTATCTTCCTTCCCAGTTCAATTTTGGTCAACAATTAATTTCCTTTTTTAATTTGTTGCACACACAGTCTCTTAAAGCCCTCGCCTTCACCATTCCCAAGCTAACTACTATATTCCTTCTCAGTTCAATTTTACTCATCAGTTAAATTTTCTTTGTCACTTTGTTGCACACACACTTAAAACAATTGAGAGAGAGAGAGAGAGAGGATAAGGAAACATGCCTAGAACGTAGAATTTAGGCTTGGAAGTATCAATTTCATCAAGAATCTGAAAAGTCTTGTTATTCTCCCAGTATCGCTGCCACTTATGCTCTATTTCGTGGATCTGATATGCTCTCCTCACTTACTACATTATGTTTTTCTTCGTCCACCACTTCATCACTTAGCACTTCCACATTTATCATTTATTCTCAAATTTATACAATTGGTGAGTTGAACGGCACGCAAAGTGGTCTAGAACTTCTACTGATGAGGAAGAAGAGGTAGGCGACTACAGGTGGAGAAAAATGTAGCTACGGAAAGGAGTCGACGGTTGTGGTGGTGTTGGAAAGAAGTGGAGTTTTTATGGTAGTTTGAATTTAGGTTAATATTGTTTGATTGTGCGACAACGGAGTGGTGGAGGTGGACGAAGGAAGAGTGAGGGAAGTAGTAGTTATGGTGGAGGATAGAGTGGAATGAATCATCATTATCTCCTTTGGGGCTTTCCCCAATCTACTATGGGTTTGGGGGTTGGATTTGGACGTACTTACTACGTGATTTATAGTTTTAATTTTAAGTTTATCAAATATCTTATTTTTTTTTGAGGTACTTGACCTAATTTTCCCTTTTAACTTCTACGTCTTGTAGAAGACCTTAGCTCTGCTTCCAGCTCTTTTAACTATGCCAAACGAGCCTTTAATCAATAGCCATGGGCTTGGTCAGGCATGATCCATTATCCATGGCCTAGTCTGTGGCACGGCTTCGCTGTGCAACATCGCTAACATGTCTTATGTTTTTTGTACATGCCCTACATGGCCCAGGCTGTAGTGATGGCTCGGCCCGTATGCACACGAGCTCGTGGCTCGTTTGTCGAGTCGAGCTTCGGCTTTCGAGCTCGTCAATTTTTATTTTTTGTATAGATAAACCTTTTTAAAATAAAAATAAAAATAACCTTTTGCCTTAGACGAGCTTGCAGGCTCTGCTCACCTAGCGAGTCAATCTGCTTGGCTAGGTCTCATCATTTGACGAGCTTGAGCATCCCACAAGCCGACTTTTCCCGAGCCGAGCGGCCAAGCGACGAGCTGCTCGGCTCGTTTGCCACCACTACCAGGCTGTGTGGGGGTATCTGTACATCATAACATGTGGTACACAGACTCAGATGTGTAACATTCACCCAACTACGTGTAAAGCTACCGATTGCCAACATTCTCGACTACATCCTACCTTTACCCCCCTCAAATTAGCCCTAAATGATACATTTATCTTGTTTGGTATAGAATTTTTAAAGTTTATTTTTAATCATACATTCTTTCAAAAAAATAAAATAAAAAAAATACATGAATTTATATTTTTTTTCTACTTTTTAACCATATATTTTCTAAAAAAATCACTTTTCACAAAATTCTTGTTTGGTTTTGTTTTCTAAAGTTCATTTTTCACATATTTTTAATTGCTTATTATCTTAGCCCCAGTTTGGTAGAGATTAAAAATATATTTTAAGTTGATTTTGATAAAAATTGATGAAATGTGTGGTTGACAAGTTGTGGGTCCTATGAAATGTGTGGTTAAAATTAATTGTTGACTTTGACTTGAGATTTTAATCCAAACCAAACAAGGGTTTAATAATATAATTTTATACGTGAATTAGTAACTTTTTTATTTTATTTGTTTTTAACTATACATTCTCCAAAAAAATTACTTCTTACAAATGTCATGTTCGATTTAGATTATTTGAAAATAAATTTTGTAAAATGTGACATTTTTGGAGAGAATTATGAACATGATCAAGATTATTTTATTGAGAGAAGATGTGATTGGAAATGAATTTGTGGGAAAATGAGTTTTGAATATAAAATAACGAGGTTTGACCCAAATTACACCTAGATGGGGGGTGAATATGTGATTATGCGGAATAAAAAATTAATAATTAATTAGCAACAAGTCACTATTAATTATATCTAGAT
>CAIGRT010123351.1:0-11482 GCA_903798405.1 Fraxinus platypoda | reverse complement strand
AACCACTCTACCAGGCCTTTTACAGGCTTGGTAGAGTAGCAAAATTCTTCGTTCCTATGCATATGTTAAGACCTTTTTCACTCACATGTGTCAGTGTATTGTGTCATTTCAACATTTGAGGCCTCAACAGTGTGATTCAATACTTCATAAACTTTAATGAGTTTTTAATAAATAATTATTCTTTTATAAATAATTCTAGCAAAAATTGTGATTACCCGAGTTCCAGTGGTTCGAGTGTCACTGAAATTGTATTTTGAACATAAAAATGATTTCTAGAACTTGAAACTTTATTAAGCCCCGTTTGACCCCCATTATTCCACATTATAATGAGAGTTTGGAGAATGTATGATTAAAAAAGAAGAATTTTTTTTTGGGATTGCGTGTAATATTATTTTATTGAAAAATGTGTGGCTGATAAGAAGAGAGATAAAAATGAATTATAACTTAATTGTGAATAATGTGGGCCAATATTTTCATAAAAATAAAGTGAGTCAATCATTAACTTAAAAATTGACATCAAATAAAAATTTACTAGAGGTTTAACTAAAAGTCTAAATCAATACTAAATAAGTTTAAATAAACATAAGCTTGGTGGGTCTCTTTTCATTTGTCACTTCGCCATCCCTTTCATGCCTTGATTGTCACGAACCTTTAATATCCTAAAAGGGAATAAAGGATGGTGTGAGATAAAATCTCAATAAGTATACAAGTACGTGTATTAATATTTTGTACATAATTTAAGAAATTTCATACATATATAGGGAGGCACGAAAATTTATACTAGCATAGGTGGTATGAAATTTTCATGTGTAGCGCTACTATACTCCGATTTAATTTTAAAACATACATAAATGACCACATAATTAATGTTTCAAAAACATAAATTACATATATAAGTCCATTACCATGTAAAAGCACTTATACACTTACCCTTATCCCGTGAGAGTGTTAAGAGACTTAATGAAATGTAATTGAGATTTCAACCCTTGACCTGCGTGTCAATGAACATAGTATATTCGAGCTCGTGTGTATTTGGAAGAGAAATAAATGTACTTGAAAACAGAACATATAATATACTTTAGGAGTTATAATCCAATTGCAACTTTAAATTTTAAAAGTGATAACATCTTATCATTATCTGAACCATAAAATCCTATTATTATCTTAGTCATCTTTAAAATTTCGGTTAATCAGATAAGATAATAAATTTAAAAGAAAAGAAAGAGAGGGGAGTGAGAAAGGAAGGTGCACATGACATGATAGAGAGTTCAAAGAGACTGTCGTGGTGTAAGGAGAGAAAGTAAACAATATGCATGTGGATGCAGCGTACAATGAGTATTCAATTTTTGAATGGGGAGAGGTTGAGAGTGAAAAATTCTTTTATTGTATGGTTCATTAAATTAATTCATTTTCCTTCTCCCATGATCTTGGTGAGCAGCCGAAGCACGTTTAATTGGTATTTTCTCACTTGAGATCGTTTTTTATTTTCATTTTTCACTTGGTTCGCTATGTGTCTTGGACGATTTCTTTCCCAACACTTCGGCTTCTCTTCGAATTTCTAAGTATGAGTACGAGATTTTGTGTGTTTATGTGTCATAGTTGTGAGTAAAATTTTTAGCAATAGAACATTTTAAAGAAATAGATATTATTAAAAGTTGTTAACCATTTAGTGGTGACTCCAAACGTAAAAAATATTTCCTATATATCTTATCTTCATAAAAATATTTATATCATATCCCATAAAGTCTATTAAAATTAATTTTTTAATTTAAATTATCATGGAACCATTATTTTAGTATATATCCTATTATTTTAATTTTTTGTGTATAATACACATTATTCTAATTTCTATTCTATCATTTAACACTCACCAACATATAGATGTCATTTCATTTTCCTTCCATAAATTCAATTACGAGAAATACTTTTGAGCTTTAACAAAGACCTCCCAATTACATTCTTACAATGCTTGGCGATCGACTTTAAGTTAAACTAATGACAAGCCTTTTGAACGAGCTCGACTACGTCGTCATCATATCATTATTGTCAATATTTATATGGTGAGGGATTACGAAAATACAGATCTGATCTCCTACCCACAGTGAGCATGATAAAACCTTTCCACTGTTGACATGGCAAGAAAATCTTATACAGACATACATTCAGTACTTACGGCTCTACGACATCAAGAGTGAGAAATTTGTATCGTGTTCACTGAAAGCTACAATTTCATAGGTAAATGTCCCAATTTGAATTTCAATTACTTTAGACCAAACCTTCTTCATTTTTTCCAAATTTTATTATGTATTACGCAAAGGGAAAGCGGTCAAAAGCATGAAGAGAGTCGAGAGCCTGCCTTTTACTTTTTCACTTTTAAAATTACAGAAACTGAAGAATATTATAATTCTAAACAAAATCCAGTGTTTTCAAGAGTATAATTATCTAAAAGTTCAAGTAACAAATATAAACGAAATTAAGTTCATCAAAGTGGATATATATTGCAAGTACTATGGAAAAATTCTTCATGAAACATTAAACTTGATAAGTACAATAATAAAAAACTCAATTAGATTAATTACAAAAGTTTGATTTCCACAATAGCCAAATCTTGTGATATTTCTTCAAAACAACGATTTTCAAGGCCGTCTAACCATTTTTTTTTCTTTCTAAGTATATGTTTGAGGCGCATTATTTAGTCAGAAAAATGAAAAATATGACCGTTCGCCATCAAATCCAGCCCCTTTTTTGACTTCTTCTCTCTAAGGTGGGGCCAGCTACCTACGCAATCATTTTTTTCATTTCATGAGGTAGAAAATGTGCTCCAAACAGGGACTAATTCTGAATTGTATACAAGGTGCATTGATCTCTTCCTTGTACAAAAGGTGATGGTTGATGATGATTTTTAAAAATTAGTGTTTTGTATTTAAACAAAAAATTAATTCCACCAAGCGGTACCAAATCATGTAGGTCGATTTATTCTATATAAAAGGCTTAATTTCATTTTTCTAACACTTCATTACACGTGTGTAATTGTTAATTTCGATATCTACAAGATTCGAGAAGTGACATAACTATGCTAGTTTGAATGGACCAAAGACAAAAACAGTGTCACATTCTCCACCAAAGAATCAAACGAAAAAGACTAACCAAAAGATGCTAGTAACTTTGTTTCCCTTCCCTTTTCCAAGTGAAAACACCTTTAAATGGTGGAATTGCTTTAGTTTAGGAACACTTCCCAACTCTACAACTTATGAATAAAGAGTCAAGTACTATTACATTTAAGAATATGCTTTAATACACAACATAAAGCCAAAATCTCTATTTTTAACTCCTTTTTTTGGTGGACTACCAAATTTGGATTTTGCAATAAAATATATTATCTACCCTGTTCATATGGCTGCTAAACAAAAAATTGCACAAGCATTAAAAAATTATAACTTGTGGGTTCGTTGAAATACTTTGTCTAGAAGTTGAATTTGGTTGAGAATAAGTAAATAATTATATTTTTGTGATCTTAAATACCTCCATTTGGATGCACACCATATTCCTTTTTTTTTAATAAAAGACAGTGCATGTTTGACAAAATAATGGCATAGAAGTTTGTTTTAGTTTTAATCACAATCAAACATGCTCTTAGAGACTCTCAATTTTCATAATCTAAGGGTCCGTTTGATTGATAAAGGTGGAAAGGATTTTCAATTCCATGTAAGTTGGAAAATAAAAATACAAGTACTTCATATGAATGCATTTTCCATGAAATTTACAAAAAATAAATTCAAAATGGTTGTACTTTGGAATTCGAACTCCATTTTCACTTTCGTATCAAACAGTCAAAGTAGTAATTGAATTTATCGAATGCGACATTTTTCATGGAATTTAAACCAATCAAATGGACCATAATAGTAACGAGATGTAATTCAAGAATTTTCTGTTTTAACCGGTTTCGACAATATTTTTCAGGAAAAAAGTTCACAAATATTTGCATCAATAAGCTTTAAACAAACTTTCTTTTGTTAGACATCCCCCATAAAAATTATGTATGAGTCAACAAAACCGAATAAAACCGGATTTCTGAAATGTTAACACTTTTCATACCCTGGTTCATGAAATGCATACAAGATTGCTTATGTCTTGTGCTGATCTTCCATAATTTGTTTTCAGCTTCTCAAAATTCTCCGGCCTAAGCTCGGCCTGGGGGTTGATGAGAGTTGCCAGCTTTTCTGTTACAGTAAAAATAAATTAAACTTTTTAACTTATGAGGAGATATTGACACATCTAAGCATATTTCCAAGTAAAAAGTTACTTAGCCAAACAATGAAATTAATTATATGCACCGTTGTCTCGTTGAACATATTATCATAACATTTTTCAATTTTCGGTCAGTTACCACTTACATAGAGTTGAATAAAAGGAGGGTAATGAAGGAGAGAGGGAAAAGGCAACATAACAGATAGGCAATATAAAAAGATTAATTACAAGCCTCAAAAGTGCAGAAAACAAAATGAAAAATGTTAATTAGATTTAATAAATCTGTTCAAAAGAGGATAAAGTGAAGAAAGAGAACTCCTTTTATTTATTTATTTATATTTTTGCTTTATCTGCACATTTATTTAAGATGACACAGAAAAACTTGTCAGCTCTTATGAATTTGGATACAATAGTAATTGGTATGCAATAATACATGTGGGAAAAGAGTTAATCTAACACTCAAAGGAATAATGCTATGTATCATACAGATGATTATCACTAATTTAAGTGAAAGTGGGACCACTGTTTATATATTTTTTGTCCCTGTTTGAGCCCCATTTTGATAAGAAAGTGTATTTTGGAATAGTGATTTTTTTGGAGAATGTATAGTTAAAAAAGAAGGAAAAATTCTCGATTTTCATGTAAAATTATTTTATAGGAGAATGTGTGGTCGAAAATGAATTTTGAAAAAAAATAAGTTTTTGAAAAAATGAGGGTCAAATATAGGCATAATGTATGTTTGGTCAGGACTCGTGAGAATTGGTAGCACTAGATGCACGAAAAAGAAAACTAAATTTTGTTGATTTTACATTGTCCAAAACTCCATATCAAGCTGCCGTTTGACAATCATAATTTTCCAAAAATAGATTTAGGAGAATGTGTGATTAAAAAGTATGGAAAAATTTTGATTTTATGTGCATAATATTTTATTGTGCGAATGTAAGGTTGAAAATGACTACAAATACGTAGAAAGAAGAGTTTGAAAAGTATGGCTGTGAAATAGGTGGCAAACATGTAACTAAAATGTATAAACCATTCCAAATTTTGTTGTGAAATACATCGAACGCTAATCCAATTTGAATGTAAAATTTTCTCGAACACAAAAAACATCATTTCGCAACAAGATAGTTTCCTCGATGGACAAATATCAAGAACATTTCGTGTAAGTTGATAAGTTTTAAATTTTATAATAGCATTCAAGAAGTTACATACATGATGAAGCTAAAACTTTAATTCAAGTAAAAAAAACTTAATCTTCGTCACAACAATTTAAAATCTTTAAGTTTCTCAACGTATATAACTTTAGAAATAACATATATTAACTGTTACATGTCATCAAGAGTGACACACACACACCACCCTTGCATGATTTATTGCACGCACGTACTAACAATTATAAAGCATTTATACGTACACACACGCACAGAGAGAGAGAGAGAGAGAGCACCTGTTATGGATGGGGTCAGATCCATTAGGAACCCTTCTTTTGTTGGTGTAGTTGAGATCTAACTTTGCAAGAACCTTATGATTTCCAGTTCCTATCATTTTCATATGCTTCATAGAGTTTAATTCTGACTTCATTTTTCTCCCTCCATTTTCGGATGCATTAACCATCAACAACCGAACAATTCCCAGCAATATGACTACCCTAAACAAAACCTTCAAAACCCTACTAACACTGACCATCTCTCTCTCTCTACTCAATTCAAATTAGCACCCTAAGAAGATTGGAGATAGAGGGAGTTTTGGGAGTAACTAGAGAGACTTCAATGGATAAAAGGGTATTGGATTTGGCCAGGTGTTTTACTGAATGGCTGGGGTTGTTGGTTTTCTTTATAGTTTTGAGTAATTTTGTTACTTTCTGGAACCTAGAGAGAGAAAGAGTATAGATGGTTTCGAATGTGAGATGGGGGAAAACACCTTGCTTTATACTACTGACATCATAAGGCTGCTATACGACTTTGTTCTTTTCTTCCATTTGTGTATTTTCATGCACCTACGTGCCTCGGCTCCCGTAAAATGTAAAATGTCCACTAAGGTGGATTGTATAATAATGGATGTTATGCATATAAACATAACAACAAAGTGTCTAAATCATTAATAACTGGTCGGATAATGTTAACTACATAGTACTGTACAGTAAGAGATGCACATGCTGTAATTTTGTAATTGTCTTGTGCATTTCTGTTTAGTCCAATATGCTTGACCAGATTGAACATGATTTTTAAAAAAAATAGAGAGAGAGAGAGATCTAGGATACAATTTTTTTTTATTGATATGTTAACTTTTATTCAGTTCAATGTACCCATATGCATGTCATTCATGCTAGTGTATTTCCACCATCTAACAAAGTGAATTTTTGCTTGATTACAAAAGGAAGAATTGGGAAGGGCAAGACCACTCAGGACCTGCTTGGAAGCTTTGGAAGTACCGATTATGGAGTTTTTTTAAAGTATCAATTTTGGACGTTTATGAAAGATCCAATTCTAAATAGTTTTTAGTAGTGATTTTTAAAACAATACAATCCATGTTTGAGAGTTTATCTATTCGTAAGTTCTGAAATTTTTTTAAAATAATAAAATTACATATATTCTCATATATAAAATATAAGTATGTATGTTTAAACAATACGGAGTAAATGAGCATGTCACTCCTTAGAATTCAACACGACTTTACATAGTTTACCCAATCAATAAAAATAACAAATATAAGAGAACCGAGAAAGAAATAGTGGGTTTTGAAAGAAACATAGTATTCTGAAGCGTCTAGAGAAAATGATTTATTTGAAGAGGAATTTCTTTTCTTTTTGTTCAAGTTTCATTCCATTTTAGGGAAGAATTGAAAGTAATTGTTTTATAGGTAAAAATGAAAGAATATTTGAAGAATAATAATAATTAAAAAAATCACTTATTTATACTATGCTAATTTTTGGTGGTTTTTAAACCACTCAAAACCAATGTTCCAAAAATTAACGAGCACCGATTTTCTGAATCTCTCATAAATAGTGTCACTCAAAAATAGTTAGAAAAAAAAAATGACAAGCGAGCTCTTAAGCCCATACAAAAAATCACATTTGATAATTTTTCTAGAAGTTATACTTGTATTCAAATGCTATATATATTTCGAAATTAAAGGAGTTATTGTCCCATCACCCATTTCCAAACAAATAGAACTTTTAAAGTTCAGGCACTATCATTGCTATTGGCGGCTTGTATGTTGCTTTAATGAAGATCTTGACTAAAAAGGCAAATTACTTACAAGATTCTAAGCTTCATATAGAAGACCATAAGTAAAGAAACGTTTTGAAGTTGGAATTGCAAAATTCGAAGCAAATATTTGGTTCTCAGAACATGATTGGACGTAAACAATACGTCGCTTTTTAAGATCATCGTCAAATCTAAAACTCAACCCTAGGTAGGCACTGAAAAACATCAAGTTATAATGTGGGGAAATTTTCGATAACTTAGTGAAATACGTATAGATCATAAAACGTTAAAAAGAGTTATTGTAATTCAAATGCTTGACGAGATTAATCCAATATTCTCTTTGTCCATTTAACTCGTCATTGCATATGTGAAAGGAAGGTTGATAGTTCAAAATATTGGACGTGGGGAGGCTCCAATAGTTGTTTTATTATTAAAGTTGATGTGTTATGTACTGTCGAAGTATTGTGATCAAAGTGAAATATCTTCAATGATAGATGCGTAAATAATAAATTTGTTCAAAAATAATGAAGAATAATTATATCGATTAACCGTTGATAATTTATTACGTTGCTTTAATTAAATTAGCAAAATTCTCATTTTATTATGATACTTCTAAACAATTAATTATCGGAAAATTTCATGTGTACAAAAAACTGTTTCGCAGAAGTTTTCCAAAAATCTCACAAAGTGTGGGTCCTACAATGAATATAATATTGCAAAAATGAACCCACCCACCCCAGCTGCTGTGTCTGTTCTGTATTGCATCTGTGACGTGTGTTTCTGTACACACAGCACAGTCCTTAATTATCACACCAAATTATCCACTCCTTATAATTACTATTGACGTGTATGGTCCACATATATGCTAATCACTTGAACAACTCTTAGTTGGCATATCAAGCTTAATCTTTAATATGGTGTATATATATTCTTTTAAGATGGAATATATACACACATTAGAATCAATGTTACTAACTAAAGAAAATATATTCATGAACTTGAGCTGCCCCAGATAAAAAAAATAAAAAAAATAAAATTTTGGTCCCTTTCGATAGAGGCTTTGTTTAAGGATTATCGCACACCTTTTCATTTGAATATAGCATAAGGCAGATAATTTTATATTCAAGACAACATATAAACATTAAAAAGTTGTATGTTGGAGAATCAAATGCTTCTTACTGTAATGGCTTCATTTCGAAGTTTTATGTGGGATAATCATGTGGGTTTAGACTAAGGTCACTTATATTAATTTCTTGACCCGTGCCCAAATTGATGTTTATTTGTTTTTTTCTATTCTAATCATATAAACTACGTGATTGAATAAATATGCGACTATCTATTTCAAGAGGGTTCATTAATATTTATGGAATCGCCAAAATTGTTACAGAGGGAAACGGTAGTCGAGAACTAAAAGTGGATGTGTTGCAAACACATTTTATACAAGTACATGTTGTTTAGCTTTAATAGATTAAGGTGTTAGATGAAATGTTTAATGTGCTAAGTAAAAGACATGTTGTCGCCATTTATTTATTAAAAAATGTGTATGTTTAGGCATTTAATGAAAAATAAACTCAGCTTATATGGGGACATGTTGAAACCACAATTTTAATACTACATGAGAGGGCCATCTCTAATTTTTTTTAAATAAAAAAATGTTATCTTATGAAGAATTATTGGTACATCCAAACTAGTTTCCCACCCACCAAAACCTCCATCACGAAATAGACCAATCTTATTAGGGAAATGATGGTGTACACTACATCATGGTGTACAGCCCCCTCACATGTGAGGGGCCCACCATGAATAAAAAATTCGTGGAGGGGGCTGTACACCATGCTGTACAAACATGGTGCACATGTAGCAGTTCTCATCTTATTAATATGATAACAAAATGTGCACAAACCGAAAGGACTAAACATCTCTAAATTTTAAATGAAATGATTAACAATCATAAATTAATAAATAAATAGTTAGTGTACGCTCGAATAAAAAGGTCGTAAGACACATGTCGAAAATTCATTTATGAGCACAAGAAAATCACTCTAGTGGCAAGGCTTGTTTGGAATTTGGATTCCTAGTACATCTGATGCAGCTCTACGGCTCTACCTACGTACTAATCAGTTCCAAAGAACGAAAATAATATATAATCTTATGATTCTTATCCTCTATGGATTCGTACATGGCAACTTTGTGCACTGTCCCCTCTAATTCCATATGATATATACGTTGTAATTAAAGTAAGAATAACTCAACATACAACGTCTCACACCCCCCAAAATTTGAAGATTCTTTGCATGAAAACCAATAATTTATTTAAGTGAAAAAGCAAATCCTTTCATGTGATCTAATAGTGCTCTTACCAAAAAAGAAGTTTAAGTGTCAGTAGAGCAATTTCGAGGCCATTTTTCTCGTACAAGCTTCTCTTTGCATAGAATAATGATATTTATTATTATAATGATGAAATATCAGTGATGTGGCAATTTAGATAGAATAATACGATATGACAGTTCAATCCTCATTTCTCATGAAAATTGAATCGTTATATCCCATTATTCTACTTAAATTGCCACATTATCGATATTTTTCATCATTCTGTATATATACTATGGATATATACAGCTCTTGAAAGCAATGGAGTCTACTGTTGCGGTATCTTTCCTCTATGACTTTTGAAGTTCAGTTCTTTATGCAATTAATTAATCTGTATGCTTTGTATGTAATATTCCATAATCCATTTGCAATGCAAGATCTAACGTGGCCTATCAGCTCATGAGAGAAATTACAACTTTGTATTTTAAGCTGGATACTAGGATGTCGAGCGAAGTCAATCTATCATATGTATATCATTTAAGTAATGTCTTCAACACGTCCTTTTTACATATAGGCGAGGTTCATTTTTCAATCAAAACCAAAGACATGTACGATTCGTTCAAATGAATGACGACGAGACTTAGTCCAAAGACATTTATTGCAATTAAAATATGGTGCTACGAACAAAATATATGCGACAAATATAATACATTTCAATATATTATAAATGCCAAATAAGGGCAATTATATTCGCACTAGGTTTTTATTAATTGCACTATATTTTGATTACAATGAAGGTCCTCCATTTTTTATTTACTTTGTACTTAAGCCCCTATTTGGTAATCATTCTTTTAAAACTCTTTTTTTTTTTCTCATAATTATTTTCAACCACACGTTTACAATAAAATATTTTCACGTAAATTCAAAAAAAATTCTTATTTTTTAACCACGCATTCTCAAGAAAAAAAAAAAGAAAAAAAAAACCTATTCAAAAACTCATTCTTCCCAAAAAAAATGGCTATCAAACAGGGGCTAAGTTTCCAACTTTTTTGGAACATTCTTATCGTTAATCTTCAACTAAATTAGCACATCTTATTTGTGTTGATGATTTTTGTTCACACATTCTACTAAGTGCATTGAAATGAGGGACATATATTTTGTCAAACTTTTCTATTTGTTTTTTTTTTTAAATATGAGATACAAATTAGTCTTTTGTTAACCTATGGTTGATTTCATCCTTAATGTTTTGATCATAACAAATAAGATTAATATTGTTTCTAACAATTGATTTTGAGTGATTATAGTTCAATATTAAAATCAATCACGCATTGCCAAAATTAACATNGATTAATATTGTTTCTAACAATTGATTTTGAGTGATGATAGTTCAATATTAAAATCAATCACGCATTGCCAAAATTAACATATAAATCAGACTCGAAATGAAGATCAAAGTGAAAGTTAAGCATTTAAGTCAAATCATTCGAAACGAGAGCTTAAAAGACAAACATTAAGAAAAAGCAAGATCAAGAGCATGAGAGACGACATTAAAGAAAGATCAAAACGAGAAGTCTAAGAGCCAAATTTTCGAACAAGATCAAATACTTGATCTCTTAGCTAAAATGCAAATATACTAACACTTTGATATATGACAATGAATGCTTAAGCTCAAAATCCCTACATGCATTAAAAATAATTTTGTCCATTAAAAGTCATTC